>JXSR01S041437.1:0-12242 GCA_000969725.1 Ophiothrix spiculata | reverse complement strand
ATGTCAAAAGCATAACTGCTACTTTATCACTAAGACTCCCTTATCTTTGTTTCACAATTGTCAATTCAAAAATCTTGCGTCTGGCTACATCCAAAACGTAAACAAACAAAACCTGCCATCTTGGAATTGCCGATTTTCACAAATAGGGGTGTTGCATTATCATTGTTCATGTGCAAATCGGCAAAGTCGCGATATTGGAAATACCATATTGTGCAAAAATAGAAGTTTAAATGAGAAAAGAAATTAATAGGAAGATAAAAAAAATACTCATTTTATCATACTTTTGTTAAGATATTCGTTGGGTAAACACACATTTTCAAAGGTTTGACTTTGATGGTGCATAATTTGTGGAGTGGTGTTAGCCATGAGGTATTAGGCGGGCGACTTTATGGGATTTTTACAATTTTTTTCGCCCCCGTTTATGGTGCTCACGAGGGCTATTTTATACGTCTCGCGGGCGGAAACGCCCGTCGCCCGCGTGTAATTTTTACGTTGTATATGGGTAGTTTTCATGTCTATGCTGGATTCCAGTCAAGGGGTTGCCAGCACTTTTCAGGAAAAAACTAAAGTTAATGTTATGCATGGAAATGTTAAGATATGTAAATTTGTTTGTCTTTTACTAATCTCATCACGCATCTCTTCCACAGGTTAGTAGCAGCCTACAAGGACAAGAGAACTGGCATATTACAACCTACATATCATGCTCTGATGGTGTGGAAGAGATTGAGGCTGGCTATATTGAGATGCAAATTGTGTACATTGGGCAAAGTAATGATTTGACGATGACCCTTAACCCCAATTATGTTGTGGAAAATAGTCTGCAAGATCAACAAATAGGTAAGGATAATGACCTTGTGATGAACTTTATCCCCGATTATACTTCAGAAACTTGTCTGTACCACCAAATTAGGTAAAATTATCCTTGATGACCTTTTGACAATCCTTAGTCCTGCTCATATTTTTAAAGATTGTCTGCATCACATCATGAAATAAGGTCATACTAATGGCATGTTGACCTTTTGACCCATACTGTGTTGTGTTAAATGGTCTGCATAAGAAATAAATTTTCAAGTCTAATGACTTGGTGTTGGTCTTGTTATATCCAATAATGTTGTAGAAAATCACCTGTGTGCATGGTCATAGGAATATAGATTACAAATTATTTCTTGTAGAGGTTTTGAAAGTTTAGATTCGGGTGTTTTAATTTATTGGATTGCAGAGTTATTGAGTTAAGGATCATATTATATAATGAACCGATTGGGTCAATGTGAGCCTTATAGGCTCAGCCTCACGTCAATGTATATCACCCCGTGAAACTCTCTTCATTGATGTGTGACGGGGCCCTAACTAAAATAAAACTACAATTCTTTGTTCATGATAAGTTGCAGTTGTGGACAAAAAACAGCTATTCATGTATCATAGTCATCTGAAAAAATCTGTGCATTCTGGTCGGGACCAAATCTCACTGTGCATGAACAATTCAATCAAATTGATCAAGTCACACAGCAACAGAAAAGACAAACCGCGCGAGATCGCAAATATCGCGTGAGTTGCATTTGAACTTTAACCTCAGCGCACCAGACACATAAAAATGAAAAGGTTTTCTTCACACGACTTTAATTATACAATATAAATGTGTGATATAGTGTTGCCTCTGCAAATTATCAATTGAATCCGAATTTGACAATTTACTTACCAAATAAAGAAAAAGCAGCCCTATAAGTAGTATCTTTTTTGTCGTTATTGTTTATTCCAGGAGTGATAACAGCCCAATCAGCATCCCATCCATACAATCTGAACACCATATTTACTCTACCATCAATCTATCAAGAGCAGTTTACTTTACAACCGATACAGACTCCACCTGATTCGGTAGGCTTGGTGGCGCTGTCATCGTTTGATTATGAGTGGACTGAAACATTAGACGTTGTTGTACAAGTGAACTCGACGATTGGCTCTGCCGTCCAACATTTCACCTTGAGTGTAAGTATTGTCGTGTGATATGTTTTGATATGCATTCAGTATGTGTACTGACAGTAATCTTTTTACGAAGGCTAGGACTCTAAACATTTTACAAAAATGTGTAAGACCATAGGTTAAAGCAAGTACAGATAGGCAACTTGTCCTGTCGCTTTTCTGGTGTGAGGTTAAAGGAGCCCTATCTGATTGGGTCAGCATTTTTTCAAACTTTCTGAGATTTTGGTACCAAAATATTCCTTTTATTTTTTTCATTACCCATGTGAAATTTTTACGGCTGAAACATGTTGCGTTTCAGAGATATAAGTGAAAATGTGTTAAATTACTAATATTATGGTAACCATAATAGTAATTACACAGGAAAGTATAGGCAAATGGAAAATACAAAATTGCTTGTAAAATTAAAATGGTGGTTCCGATTTAACTGAAATTTGAAATTGAAGTATCTTAAGTGGTGATTTTTCATATGAAAGCGTAAACTTTTGGAAAATCGGACCATGTGCCTTGAAGTTGTGAAAATGTTTGATTATATGGATGACTAAGGGTGTGTTCACACATAATAGTCATGACTGGCTCAAGAGCGAGACAATGTAGCAGTTGCGTTTGCTTGCGCGTTAAAATTAGTGGCATGTCACTTTAGGTCACGAGTGAGACACATTCTATAATTGCATTCACACCGGGAATTTGCTCATGAGCAAAAATATAGTCATGACCAAATTTTTATGTGTGAACACGTCCTTATATAACTCGCTACATGATGGCCTGGGAGACAGATGCGTTCACGCAAACCATACAAATATTTTTGAATGTGTTCACAGGGTTTTATGCTGGTATATACTAGATGCAGGTCTTAATAAACTAGCCAAATTTTTTTGTCATAGCACTTTTTTGTGGGGTACCGTATGTAGAAAATATTTATTATTCAGAGAGCTGATCGTGGCTTTGGTGTTTATGTGCATGGGATGATCGATATTTACCAACTATACTCTATAAACCTTGAAGAATGCAGCAAGCAATCAGACTATACTTTGATCAACACCAAATAGGCAGCAATTATCAGGCTTTTCTTCATCCGCAAATAAACATAATCCCACTTACACGCGCGCTGTAGATACTGACGCGCAAGTCAAACAAACAATGCGCGCCGCGTCTTCTGTAGTTGAGCTGTGTTCAGCTACGCGCACGCTTATCAGTATCAGTTCACGGTGTGAAGAGGCCTGCCTATTTGGTGTTGATCAAAGTATATAGTAAGGGTTGATTATAGGCCAAATCACTGTGTAGGAATTTTTTTGTACATGAATTGTGCTTGATTTGGGGATTATTTTTGGCTAATTTTATTGTTCTTGCTACCCTATGGACAAACATTGAACATAGGTTTATTTGAATATGCAGCAAGATTAGGTAAGTGGCTATGATTTGAAAAATATGGACTAATTTACTTCCCTGTATGGTCATACTGGTTTATGTTTAATTGGCTGCTTGCTGCATTGTTCAAGATTGATAGACTATATACAGGTTGCAACAGGACATGAAATAATGTTGAGTGTGGAATGGAACTGCTACTGCAATGAGAGATTAGGGAGGCTTGCTATGCTACAAAGGATGTGCACCGATTTATTATTGTCCCCGCTGATCAAGTTCCAAAGGGGACTATAAAATGGGCTCTGTCCATGTGTCCGTCCATCTGTTTTTCACTTTTTTCCATTTTTGGTCAATTTTTGGCCTTTTTTAGTATGAAATTTAAAAGATTGGTCAAAATACTAAAAAATAAAGATGATGCAACATCTGAATGGGTATTGTAAATTACAAATCCTATTGAGAAATCATTTTTTTTTAAATTGTTATTTTTAGCTTGTCTGAAAGCCCAAATGGCCAAAAATGTGATTTTTTTTTTGTGATTTTTTGGTCAAAAACAAAATCACCATCATGTTCCTTGTAAAAATTTATTTCTGGAAATGTGTACTTTTATTAACTTTAAGCGTTTTGTTAAAAAGTTATGGTACTGGAACTGGTACAAAATAAACTTGCAAAAACACAAAATTGAGTAACGTATTGGCCCCCCTTTAATACTGGTCCATCAAAAGCATACAGCAAATTCATTGAATCTTGTGTGTTGTAATTTGATTTTATTTAGGTGCTTGATGTAAATGAGCCACCTTATAATATCAGCTTGACATCCGTAGAGGTTCCTGAGAATGAAGCAGGTGTTGTTGTAGGCATCGTGAGTGCCATTGATCCTGAGGCTGATGATGTGGAATTTGAAATTGTTACTGACCAAGCCAATGCATTTCAGGTAAGCATGAGTGAGCGTTTCACAGAGTATAGTAGTTGTGGTTTGCAATGTGTTGTGGTTTGCAATGTGAAAGCCATAGATCTTAAGGTTGATGATGTTCCCTAGCTTAGATTTTCCACTATAGTAATATTCAAGGCTTGACATTAATCAGGTATGATATTTTCACTCAAGTTGAAAAAGACTTCTGTATATAATGACATTCTAATGTTGTGCTTTTTACAGAATGTATATATCCTATTCATTTTCAGTTGGATGAGTTTGATGTTCCAAATGCTAAAAGTTTGATCACTTCAAGACAACTAGACTATGAGACCGAGCCTAGCCTAAGTGTTACCATTAGAGTCACAGACCCAGCAGGATCTCGCCAATCGGTGTCAAGGACGTTTCAAATTAGCGTGGCTGATATCAACGAGGCACCAAGTAAGATTCAGCCAATCAGATTTGAGCTAGAGGAAAATAGTGTTGCTATGACAACTGTCGGCACGGTAACTTTGACGGATGTAGATGATGCACATACGACACCAAGGGTTAGCTGTGTGATGAAGGATGGTGGTGGTGGTTTGTTTATGGTATCTGGCACAGATATTCAGGTAAAGAATGTTGTGTAATTAATTGTATGTTTTAGCTGAGATATTCAGTTAAGGAATGTTGTGTAATTAATTGTATATTTAGCTGAGATTATATGAGATGGGAGATACTTTCAGTTTTATTTCAACATGGAGATAAAATTGGATGTACTTAGCTGTTGCTAATGATTCATCAGACTTTGATTTTCCTAATGCATAAATATATAAAAAAATATGCTTTGCATTTACTTTAACACACTCTACACATTAACTGCGACTGTATTTTTAGTCCCAGACATTAAGTAGTATTTTTGTGACTACGGTTTGAGTTAATCTAAGTAAGCATCGATTATGCAGTTCTAAGTCCAGCCAGCACCAAATTGACCTTGTAATCGGTGTTCCTTCTAATATGGCGTGCTATTGGCTTTGTGCTCACAAGAATTGGTGCAAAGCTTAACCATAAAAATGTTGTATTTTTAAAGCTTCAAAAATTTTGGTAGAGTATATGTTAAACCTGATTTCTTTATAACGATCTACCAAACATGATGAGTAATGCATGCATGATATTGCTTTGCTCGGTTTTGTGAAAATGTATTTAATTGTTTGTCAGTAATTCAACCACTGATATCATATGTTTAGGTCATTGGCCCATGATAAAATCTGGTACAAAACCTGCCTTTGTTTTGCTTTATTTTAACTTAACCCTTTGAACCCGACCAGCCGGTATACCGGCTCACGTGTACATGTACCGTATACCCGACGAGCCGGTTTACCGGCTTCAAGGTCACATGTCAGAAACTTGATATGTGTGTCAACAGGCATGGGTAGTTTAAATTTCTAATGGTCTTATTTATATCGAAGACACCAATAAAACTTTGAACACATGGTTGATTGGCCAATCTGCTCTTATTTACTCGACAGAGCTGAATCATTCCTCACATTTTTGTAAATTTGATCAACAAATATGGCTTCGCCCATAGACTACAACGTAAATGTTGAATATGTTGGTCGACATAAATAGTATTTTTTTGTTAATGCTGGTTATTGGAACATTTCAGACTAGTGTAAAATAATAAGTAGTTTCGTGTGGGGGTTCCAAAAACATTCTGCACAAAAGGATGCTCTCTCCACTCCTGTTCCCTATGATTGCAGATGACTTTTTTCTATAAAATTCTTGTCTTATAACCATCATAACTTCTTGTTACCTTGACTGCTATAAGTTTATTACTATTATTCAAAGCTGACATGTTAGATTTGAAAAGCTTCATGTATATTTATTTATTTTGTAAATTACTTTCTTAATTGAGTTTAGATGATTTAATCGGCTGAAAAATAGTACCTCCAAATATCTCTGAAAATACTTCAGGTACTGCCCCTCAAAGACCTTGGCCCACTTTGCACAAGGATCTTAGCAGAACTCTTGACTCAATGATACAGGATCACAATTTACTTTTGTCAACAGCATTGGCTCTACATTGGGAACTGCATTGGCTTCTAAATGATGATTGCTTGCATGTGGCCACAATAACGCTTTGTTTTCCTGAAAGTGAAATTACACAGTCATGAGCAATATTCTAGAAATTGCACTTAAAGGTCACTTACAATCTAAAATTCAGGAGGCAAAGTGCGCTATAAATAATCACATTTTTTGTCCAAAAACTTCTTTATTTTCCATTGAATTTAGTTTTTGCTCTTTATACATAAAGTTTTTGCTTTGTCTTATTCAGCGCTACGATCTTTATGTAGCAGCGCTATAAAAAAAAAAAAAATTGTATGTATTTCATCTACCCTGGAATCCAATTTATTTCATTTGTAGGTTGCGGATGGAGCAAGTCTCGACTATGAATCCTTCCAAACAAAGACAGTGAACATCCAGTTGGAATGCTTTGACCGTGGTCAGCTATCGGTCAGTGCTGACATTGATATGGTCATCATGGATGTCAATGAGCCACCTACAGATATTGTGTCCCAGTCAGGCACCTTTGAAATTGAAGAAAATAATGTTGGTGGTAAGTCGTATACAGTGAATTCAAATTTAGAATCTAGATTACATGCTAGATAAATTTTGAAGAAGTTAGATAGGAATAACTTTGTTAGACTTGGTGGGCACATGTGGCCTAGCAGAACAGTGCTGGACTCATGATCAGAAGGTTGTGAGTTCCGAGCCCTGTTGGTGCCAATATGTTGTGAACCTGGTCAAATCACTTTGACCCGTATTCACAAAAGCAGAATAACTTTATTCCAGGAATAACTTTTTTATTTCTTCCATTGGTGACGCCAAATTGTGTTCACAAATGAGGAATAAAGTTATTCCAAAAGCTAGTTATCCCAGGCTGTATAAAATCCAACTTAGCTCATGGCTTTGAACTATCTCTATTCCAAGAACGAAAATCCAGGAATAAAGTTATTCTTGGAATAACTTTTGCGAATACGGGCCCATATCACACTTGTCTCGTTGACCCGTTTGGGTGTACAGATTGTTGTACGTATAGTACATTACCTGCACATATAATTTCAGGTGCAATATATGTCATTAGATATTTCAAATGCTTCTGGTATACCAAACCTTACTGTGGTTTTCAGGTCTTCTACAGAAATGTAAGAAAGATATTGATATGATTGTTTCACCATATGTAGGGGGCATTCTAATTTATAGTTGTGCCAATTTTCAATTAGCCACCCTAAATAAAACAAACGTTATGATACAACAGGTAGAACTTTTTGAATGACCTTGTATGTTCAGAATGAAGGACCACTAGCTTGGCCCAATCGCTCAAACTTTTTAAAAACTTGCTGAGATTTTTCTCAAAAATATTGCTCTTATTTTTTACCTAACCCAGGTGAAATTTTATGGGTTATACATATCCTCTTTTAAAGATATTAGGGAAAATGTGTCTGATAATTAATGCTAACCATAATTTAATTTACACAGAGAGGCAACTGTGAAATACAAATTGCTCATTAAATTGTTTGATTGATTCATCTGAAATTTGAAACTGAAATCGCTGTTAAACAAAACTGAAAATTGAATTGTGAAAATTTTGACCATGCTCCTGTATAATTGGTGTCCAGAGAGGTTGATTAACTTTATCACTTTGGAAAACTGCTCAGAATTTTTTCAAATAGCTTTAAAAAAAAGTTGAAATTAGTTGAAAATTCACCAGCAAGCAGTTGAAACAAAGAGCTATTTAGCCCAATCATTTATATTAATGCAACAAGAACAAACATTGCGTTCTACAGTTATCATATTCAATCATAAAGTTACGGCTTTCCGCCGGAATAGGACAGATTGTGAAAAATAAATTCCGGAGTGAAAAAGTTAATGCAGTTTGTTCATCATCTTTATACTCATTACTTTCGTTAACTTGTTACTACACTGAAAGTTTTTGTATCTTGACTCTTCTTATTAGGTGACCCAGTAGCCATTTTGCAGACCTTGGACCCAGAACACCCAGAGCCTGGTTCAGGAACATTCCATTATAGTACCACAGCCGAGCCCCTTACCTTTCCGTTCATCATCATCGGTGATCAAATAATTGCACATCAAAGTCTCAATTTTGAGGAGAAATCTTTCTATGAAATGGAAGTCACTTCAACAGATGATGGTGGGAAGAGCTTCACTAAGGTAATTAAGCCTTTAACATGTTGACAAAATATCAGGGTTTAGCATGATTTGCAAAAGCACCAAAATTCATGTTTTTTTGGCAATTGAGAATTGTCATGATATTTCTAAAGCACTCTTTTTCAAAGTGAATTCACTAATAAACAAACTAGAACTGGTTATAAATGTATTGTTATTTGAACATTGAATAAAACAGATGGCTCAAAATCGTGTTTTGTGTTGTTATTCAAGTGAAATTTGCATTTTCAATGCATTTTAATAACTGCCATGTCATCAGTATAATTGTTTAAGACTCGGAACCCCTAGATTGTGGTCATTTCACTCTATCATACGATGAAATAGATTGAATGGCGTAATCTTTTAATCCGTGTTTGCTTAGAAGGGTCGTGTTTTTGGCTGACTAATAGGGTTAACAGGCCGCAATTGCGCATTTTCACGCTTTTTGCTGTTTTAAATCACTCTTAACCCCGGTGCTTATTCTATTAGCGTTGACAATTGGATACAGGAGACCAAACAGGTTTTCAACTTGAAATACATTTAAAATAAAGTACTACCCTCCTGATAAAAGCATAGATAAATTAAGCTACTGTCACTATAACCTAGTATGATGTAATGAGAAGTCAAATTCTACATATTCTTAACTTAATTGTATAATATTTAATATTTTTTTGGTTATTGCTTTAAAAACTGCCATGATGTCCCTAGACTTATAGGTTGTGCAATGTGTGTTTGTTTTATCAATTTGGATCTCTGCTAGCTACTTGATTCACAGAAATTTTAAGAATAGAACTGATTGCAGGGCAATATTCTTAAATAGTCAAATATAACAATTTCTGTTAAACTTTTAATGACACATTTAATCCTCTTTAAGCTAATTTCCAACTAACTTGCAGTATTGCCTGCTTGACATTGGTAAGTAAACCTAACCCCCCCCCAAAAAAAAAATTGTTATCATTTTTGTAAACATTACTGAATTTATTTGTATCTGCTGATCACATTTTAGATCATCAAGATAAGCGTATTGGACAGAAATGATCCACCTACAGCGATTATCAAGCCAGCAGCAGCAAAGATCTTTGAACACTCGCATCCTGGTACGCTCATCTGCTCCTTATCTGTCGTAGACGAAGATATTAATCAAGATCACTACTTTATCATAGAGTCGCAAACACCTGATGGCGCTGTTAAGATTCATAACAGCACATACATGGTGGTCGGTGATACCGATGTAGATTTTGAATCGACCAATCAAGTAACAGTGACCTTAAAAGTACAAGATATTGGGGAGAGTGAATCTGTCGTGTTTGTTGATACTTTAACGATTCCAGTGGAAGATGTTAGTGAATCTCCAACTGGTATTCATTTATCAAAGTACACAACGCCCGAAAATCCAGTGATTGGTATGCAAATTGCTGAGGTCATTGTTGATGACCCTGATCTACTGAATCAAGCGTTTTACTGCTACATTGCTTATGATGGGACCAGTGCCTTTATGCTTGCTCATCAGCAAGATTCAATATGGCTGGAAGTTGGATTTCATCCAGAGAGCTTCGACTATGAGAAGCGTAGCTCATTGAATGTTACTCTGTGGTGCCGGGATTCGGATCCACAGCATTTTGCACAAGATACTTTTACTATTGAGTTGGAGGATGTTAATGATCCACCAACGGGACTTTTATTCTTGGATGCGGTGGAGAGAACGGCGACGACCAATGCCTCACAGCCTGCTGCACCTGATGTCTTTGGTAAGTTTTAAGGTCTATGAGAGTGGAATAGATATACTTGAAATAGATTCATCAAATTTTGTTTGAATCATGTCACTTACTCCTTACCTTGACCGTAGACGGCAGCTACGCCGCTGATTTTTAGCCCAAAGTCTTTTTGTGTGCTACACGCACACTGAACATGATCATTTTGTTTGAATCATGTCACTTGCTCATCCCCTTAATCATAGATGACAGCAACCATACTAGTTTTTAGCTGAATTTGGCGAAAATTTTTCAAGATTGTTCATAGTTCAATATTATCAATAAAAATTCTAAAAACGAATACAATTAAATTTGGCACTCACAAAATATTTTGACTTTCCTTATAATCAGGAGTCTTGTTAACTCTGCACTGTTGATGGTGGTGGTGTTTCTAGATGTTAACATCCCTAGTTTGACTGGATGACGCCATAGTCAAATAAGTAGTTTCGTGTGGGGGTTCCAAAAACATTCTGCACAAAAGGATGCTCTCTCCACTCCTGTTCCCTATGATTGCAGATGACTTTTTTCTATAAAATTCTTGTCTTATAACCATCATAACTTCTTGTTACATACAGGTAATGTGATAACATCCCAGACTGTTACTGTAAGAGAGGATGCCCCCGTCTCTGTTGGCGTGGTATGCTACATCTTTGTGATAGATGAGGATGCTATAAATGGGCCCATGGTGACTCATCTTAACATTGTTATTATTTTGTTACAGGTAATGTGGTGACATCCCAGACTGTTACTATAAGAGAGGATGCCCCCGTCTCTGTTGGTGTGGTATGCTACATCTTTGTGATAGACGAGGATGCTTCGAATGGATCCATGGCGGCTCATCAATCAGCTATTGTACAGCTTATCTCACAAGATGAATATGAAAGCATTGTTGCAACTCCAGGTAAATATTCTATAAAGGAAACGTCAATAGACTTTCTGTTCCAATGAGTTCAAGTTCTCACTGAAAATATCCACTGGAATATTTGGTATAATTAGATCTTGAAGAGTTGGCTTGAATTTCTATAAAATAAAATAAAATGTTATCTGGACAGCAATTGAAAGTGAATAATCCACAAATCACTGGTTTAGGTTAGATGGCAAGTTCTCACCTCATTCATATATAGTCTAGCGATGCCTTGCCTATATTCCAATCAAGGAAGTTGAAAATGAGAATGGCATTCCCCACAATTTTGTTGTCATGTATGGTACTGAGCTATCGTATGTCCATATTTTTTTAAAACATGCTTGGTAATTGGTCAAAGTACGTAAACCTTTGACATAATTGATAAGCAGTAAGCACAAACCATGCTTTTCTTGGCACGTCTAGTGCAAATTGCCCTGATTTATACATACACTGAATTTTTAGGAAATTCTACAGATATTTTGAGCTGATAACAAATCAAAATTAGAAAAAATACACTTTTGTAGAGTGTAGTTAAAACATATCTTTATTTTGTTAAAAGAGTTTTAAAGGTAAATCCTAATTAATTCCAGGTCAGACACGAAAACGTCGATCAGACCGCATCTATTCACGCACAAGCAGACAATCATCTAATGAGCCATGGAGAGTTGGTGATGACTTTGTGATCCAGAGTGGCACCAACTATCTATTAGTGAACAAGAAACTTGACCATGAAACCAGAGATGAATATGATGTGTACTTTAAAGCTTATGATCCAGATATGCCTGACATGGTAAGTTGTAATCCATATCTATTAGTGAACAAGAAACTTGACCATGAAACCAGGGATGAGTGTGATGTGTATTTCAAAGCTTATGACCCGGATATACTAGACATGGTAAGTTGTAATTCAGCGTGGTACCGACATAGATCTAGAGGGGAGATATCAGACTCTACGTCATTTTTATTCCTGTGTGAAGACCAAATTGGTGGTACTCAGAGTTGTTCCGAAGTTGCATCGTAACTTGTTGCACTTTTAGTATGCCCAAACCTTCTGCATATGCATCTGATTTGTTGTGGCACACTTTTTGTGTATATAAGTGGGCTGGTTAAATCAAGACACACCTAATTGATG
>JXSR01S041434.1:2086-13643 GCA_000969725.1 Ophiothrix spiculata | reverse complement strand
ATATGTGTCTAATTATGGTAACCATGATTAATTCTATACAGTAAGGTAACTCTGAAATACAAAGCTACCCATAAAATCAAAACCATTTGACCGATATATATGCTGAATTTTGAAATTAAGACTTCTTGAGTGGTCATCTTTCATGTGACCATGAAAACTAGATTTTGAAAAATCAGACCAAGCTCCTTTAACTTCAGATTATACTAAATATTTTTATGAAGATGAGTAGGCCTATCTGTTAAATTGAAAACATTTTAATTTAATTTATACGTTTTCAGGAAGATTTTCGTTGTTAAAAGGCATTCAACGCCACAGAGTTGTTCATAGCGAACCAACAAAGTCTGCACCCAATGCGTGTTTTTATCGTGCTCGGGTGGCTACCACCCTAGCGCGATAAAAATATGCAGACGGATGGATGCATCGTTGTTGATTCGTGATGAACAACTCTGTGGCATGTTTGAATGCTTAAATTCAAACTTTCCAGCAATTCCTATATGTCACCCTTTAAAACCAATTATTATTTTTCCAACTGTAGGATTTTAGTCCTTATTGGAATAAATAGGAATCAGGTCTACAATCAAGGAGAGCTACTCAGCTCTATTGGTGTACACATGTGTTAAAAAAGGTTCACTCCCTTTTCAACTTAAGGCATGACTTTGTTTAGGGGTATCAAAACAATTATTTTCAACAAAAAAAGGGGGTATTAAAATTCTAGATAAAACTATGCTAAATCATTGTTGGTGATCTAGGTATTTAATCTGTTGTTGTTCATGCATATTAGGCCTAATGCATATACATAAAAATGTGAATCAATATAGCTTTAGGGTGCACCATTTGATTCTCAGGGGGGGGGGGGCATGGAAGTTTACTTCGCCGCCAAAAAACTTGACCTAAAGATTAGTAAGAAAAAAAACCCTTTACCTAATTACTTCAAAAGGTAAAGAAAAACATAAAAAATGCAATAAAAAAACTTTGAAAAAAAATAACTTGACTCAAAACTTGACTCGACCCCAAGTTCCATGCCCCCCCTAAAAATCAAATGGTGCGCCCCTTAGTGGCCTATTCGGGCTCTGCAAGTCATTTCAATGGAAGTTATTATAGTAGGCCTTGTGACATTTCCTTGTATGGATCTTGGGGTAGGCCAATTGCTATTATTACTTCCTCATATTGCCAACATTTACTGTTCTCTTTGCCCCAGCATTTTCAGATATTTTCTAATGGAGTGGTATAACAGTTTTAAAAGACTAACGGAACACTACTGAATAGTGTATAAAAATAGCTACAAAAGGGACCGGTCACTATAACACCAATGGGGGGGGGGGCTGATGCGAAAAAGTGGTCTTGAAATTTTTGAGGTTTAGGCTGTGCCCTGAAAAAAATGTCAGAAATTTACTCTGAAAATTGAGTGTATGATTTTCTATGGGGTTGAATAAATGTGTAAGATCACTTAACCCTAACTCATTTCTAGCCTATCTCCTCGAAAAGGGAAGGGTGCTGAAAAATGCATGTTTTCACCAGGATTCGAACCACTGACCTCCCGTTTCCCAAGCGAGTCATACCCGTAGCAAGCCACCGCGGAGACGCTGCCCGGCCAGCGATTTGGTCCCTGCATATGACCCCCGTCTATGACGTATCGGGACTTAGCGCATTTTCATGATTTTCTAAAGTGAGATTTAGTGAGATCTGGTTCTGTTAGGGTTATTACTATAATAGCTACATGCATACTGGTACTTAGCCATGCACAACGTGCTAAATAACTAGGTTTTACAAAATACCCTCTAAACAAGAACATTTCCTTGAAAAACTGCAAACAAGGATTTATGGGAGCTCTGCCCACAATTCATGAATAAAGTTGATGAGCAGGTTTGAAAACTCCCTCCATTATTAAGATCAGTGTTTTTGTTTCCAAAAACACACCTTTTGTGGCAAATCAATGGTTTTATTTTGAAAACACCCATTTTTGTTGGTCCTAAAATCAAGGTCTGATTAGGGTTCGAACCTGAAATCTCTTTTGTTAAGAGTCCCATGCTCATGCTCTAACCGTACGCCAATGCTCTCAAGGAATATAAAATAGGTAATAAACTTTACATTTTGTGCTTTATCTCCAAAACTATATAGAATTTGGGGTGAAGATAAATTTATTATATTCTGGTGTAACATATATCATTTGGGGTTGGTGAAGGTGTTATTAAATTATAGCTTATCGGTGCACTACCGAATAGTAATTGAATTTTTCTTCTTTCCAGATGTCAAAAAGGAAAGCTGTACACATACATTGGAGAGGTGGTGGTATCTGTCAACCCCTACAGACCAGTCAATATCTATGGCGATGACATGGTGGATTTCTACAAGGGCCGTGAGATTTATGAGAGGCCGCCGCATATATTCGCCATTGCTGATGCTGCCTATAAGAGCATGAAGAGACGGGCTAGGGACACTTGTATAGTTATTTCAGGTAAATGGCTCAACCGCCTTAGAGTACGGGTCTCGTAAAGAGATTGTGGGTTCGAGCCCCGGGCCGGGCGGTTTTCATCTCCTTGTTTCCTTGGGCAAGAAACTTTACTCTACTTGCTCCGTGGTCGGACAGTCACGTTTAGCCGTGGGTCCCCTGTACGAATAGGCTCCTTCATGGGGTTTGCATTATGCTAGTACTTGTATCATTGATTGATTGATTGATTGATTAACCCGGGGGAGGGGGGCACTCACATATGAAAGTGATATATGAATGCAACCGAGCCCAAAGCACAGGGAACCTTGGAAGTATGGGTCTTTTAGTGTCAAAATTGCATCACAAAGATGCAAAGTGCAGAAAATGGGGGTCTGGTGAAATTCATGAAAAGTATGGTAAGGCCAAAGAAAAAAAGAACTGTCTCAGCTTCTGGCGCGCATAGGGTTAAAAATTTCACCGCATTTCTTTTTTTTTTAGGTTTTCAGGAGATTTTTTGCTTTTTTATTTTTTTTTTTACATTGAGAGATTAAAAAAGAAAAAAAAATGGCTGCAAAGTGGCAGAAAAAAAAATAGTGGCCTAAAAACGTAATAAAAAAAAAGATTTCCGCGTAGCTCATAGCCTTTTTGACTAAAAAAAAAAAGCGTAGCGCTTAGGGTTTCTGGCCTAAGGAAGCTGAGACAGAGTTCTTTTTTTTTTGGGCCTAATGACAAGTTTAGATAAATTATTGAGAAATCACATAAAATTCTGAAAATTATTTGTCGCTTTAATGACAAAGGTGTGTCAGGTTCTTTTGGTGACAAGGATATTTTTTTAAAACAGGGGGTCATTAAATGACAGTTGTTAAAAAAAATAGGGGGTCTTTTTGGTGGCAGGTGGCATCACTGGCATGTTACTCAAAAGTTGAGCGGGCATTCCCTCATGTGTATTTTATCAACTTCAAAATAAACACAAGAGTTGCAAATACTGATCAATGCTTTAAAATGGTTTTCTACATTGTTTCAAAACCCGGTTTCAAAATAAATTAAAATGGTTGTAAGCAGTGTTTCCGCTAAGGCCGTTTGTGAAGCGGTGAAAATTGGCGCAACAAGTTTCTGAAAATATGTGAGAAAGATATTTTTCTAGCTTTATTGAGCTAATTTTCAGCCATAGCTAATGCTTTTGGGGCAAGCACCTTTTCAACTTTGTTAAAATTGCTCGAACTGGCGCAAGTTCAAAAACCTTAGCGGAAACACTGATTGTAAGTATCTCCAGAAATAGACCAATGGCAAAATATATTGCTCAACTCATACTCGATCTGTATTGAAAACATTTTACCACTGTAAACATTATATATTTTCTGTGTTAATATTTGATATTTATCTTAACAGGGAAAAAAATCTGATCTTAATTTAAAATGACCCAATATTTTTTTAACAATGCATTGTGACATGTCGTCATGCAATTTAAATTTCCAAGCCCAAGGCAATATTCCATTTATTTTTAAATGTTAAGCTGTTAGCAAAGTATTGCCTGTTTTCATGGTCTGTTCTAAATTATGTGGTAGAAACTGTATTTTTCATCAATTGTGCATTTTTACATATTGAACAAGCTTATATGTTTTAAAGGGGCATTGGACAGAATTTTCTACATTTTATTTGTGGATGATTTACACTTCATATGTTAGAAAATACAGTCAATTAGCAGATATCAGGAAATTTTTGATCAAAACCTTCAGAAAAGTCAAAAATTTGAATTTTATTCTGTTTGTTGATCTTGGGTATGAACTACGAGGCTATTCTTTAAACGTATTTATTGATACTATATATCAAGAAAGAGTTAAAAAGATTTGTTTGTAAAACATTCCTTTCACATCATAAATTGCAGACAAATCAAAAGAAATTTGGAGTTTGCATTAGATCTGGAAAGGCAAATAAAAAAAAATCAACTATAAAGAGCAGTATTTATCATTGTCGACAATGATAAAAATAAAATAATATCTAAATATTTTGATATGTGATGGCTCACCCTGACTTTGCAGATGATATCAATTTTCATTTTATCATTTCATTAGTTGCAGAATTTTCTAAGCTTTAAAATGACACATTATTTGTTGAAATTGATCAAGGCAATCCAATTTTACAATAGAAAATCTTATTTTCTTTATTTTTTGCTTCCTATTTTCATCATTTTCTTGAAAAGTGTTCTGTCGCAAAGTCCCCCTTTTCGGGGTGAGGCATCACAAATAGGGTTTAAATTTGACAATGAAACTTTGCAAGTTGTCATTATTACCGCTAATACTTCAAACGATGCAAAAATCTCAAATTGTTTGGGGGAAAAGTTTGGGGATGATGCTGAACTTGTCCAATATGCCCCTTTAATGTTATAAGACATAATTTGGCATATTATGATTGGCAGCAGTTGTTTCTCACTGACATGAGTAAAATTTGAATAGAAATGTGCATCTTCCTTGACCAAGTAGTATCAAACACAGTGGCCTAGCAAGCATGGGGCAAGGGGGGGGGGGGAGACTGCCCCCCTGACAAAACAATCGAGCGGGAAATCGGGACAGCAAGCGGGAAAAACGAGAAAAATGAGAGAGAAGCTGCATGACCGCTGGACAGGAAACATGGGGAAAAGCAGAAAATTGTTTCAAAAGATGTGCAAAAATTGCTTATAAAACCTTTTTTTTTTTTTGCTTTTCAGTTTTTAAAATCGACTTGAATTAATTTTTGGTGTACGGAAATTGACTTTTTTTGTCAGGAAAAATTGGGAAGAAGTGTGCAAACGCCGGGGAAAATTGGGAAGAAATATATTTGCCCCCCGACCAAAAAAGTCTGGCTACACCACTGATCACACATCACTTTGATGTCAAAACCAAAGAAAAGGAAAATCTATACTTGCTGCCATTTTAATTTGATCATCGTGTAAACCCGCCCGTCGGGCAATTGCTAATGTTCAGACCTGTGAATATGTCTCCAAACTATATCTGTTTTATATTGAATAAATCCCATGCATTATTTTTAATGTAGTATGTTGTTGTTATAACTTCCAGGTGAAAGTGGGTCAGGTAAAACAGAGGCGTCCAAGATTATTATGAGGTATATAGCTGCCGTCACCAATACTAGCGGGCAACAAGAAATTGAAAGGTTAGTTTAACACAAAGCCTTTCAAGATCATTAATGTGAGATATATAGCTGATGTCACAAATGTGATCGGCATAAAGGTGTCTGGTCCACGCGTACTGGTACGCACTTGTTTTGATTTTGCAAGTGCAGCAACACGCATGCGCAGTATACACAGTATTGTGCTTTAAAGCAAAAAAATGTCGCATTTTCTCTTTTTCAGTGAAAAATAGGTCTGTGATCCCCACTTTTTATTTTGTTAATTAAAAGATCATACCTTTGCGCAAATTTTGTGAATAACGTCACTTTTGCCACATTTCCCATAGACCCCTGTACTAATTTTCCCCCCCAAAAAACCTCCAAAAATTCTATTTTTAAACCAACTCGCATGCAAAAACGAGTCGGGAGACCCCAAATTTTTTATTTTAAAAATCGGTTCTACATCGATAAAATATCATTTATGCCGATTTTTACTAGAAAATTTCGGGCAGATCTATCATGGACCAGAAACCTTAAAAGAAATTGAAGGGTCAGTTTAAAACAGAAGCTTCCAAGATTAGGCCTATTATGAGATAAATTGCTGCCATCACCAATATTGGCGGGCAACAAGCAATTGAAAGGTAAGTATTGAGTTCCATGATCATTATGAGATATATAGCTGCCGTCACTAAGGGGCGCACCATTAGATTTCCAGGGGGGAGCAGGAAGTTTTTAAAAAAAAAATATTCCCCCTCCATAGGCAGAAAAAAAAAATTCACCCCTGAACATGGAATAGGGGAAAAAACAGTAATTTCCAAGAAAAAAAAATTCGCCCTCGAACGGGACGCGAAAAAATAAATTCCATCCCGAACCCAACTTCCTGCTCCCCCCCCCTGGAAATCCAATGGTGCGCCCCTAAATTTAAATTGAAAGGTCAAGAGATTTGGCTTCCAAGATCATTTAGGTATTCAAACATGCAACAGAGTTGTTCATCGCTAATCAACAACGATGCGTCCGTGTATTTTTATCAAATTTACGCAGACGCATCGGATACAGAGTTGTTACTTAACGATGAACAACTCTGTGGCACGTTTGAATATAGCTCGATGTAGCGCTGTGTCTCTTCTGTCCACTAGCGCTACGTAACGTCAGCAAGTTGGTGACGGGTGATTTTATTTTGATTTCACAACTTACCGTCTTATTTTTCCTCTGTTTAATATAAATAAATATTGTTGTTATTGATCATTGCTCTTGATGTGAAAAATTATTCAATTTAGACAAATTTTAGTCATATTTAAACTGCTATATTGTGATCTCTTGCGATGTTGTAATATCAAAACAATTTTCTCGGAAATCCCCCGGAAATGCCAACGCTATTTTAGACTAAATCCTCCGGTCCCTGTCGTGGCGCATTTTGCTCTCGCGATCAACGGAACGTAGTGGATAAGTTGTTCGAGTCGGAAGGATTCATAATTATTAATGAGGCAATCGGCGCTTGCGCATTAAACATATTGTGATATATATATGTACAGGGGCCTACTTAATTAAAGCATTTGGTTCCTTGATTGTAAAAAAGATACAGAAAACATGTACTTCATGTTCATTCAAAATATAAAGTGAACACACATGTACACCTGAAACACATTAGAATTAATTATCATTCAAAACCATTGGGACTTTCTTGCAAAATCTAAGCCTGCTTCCATATGGATATAATGAATTGGCGTTAATATATATTTCAGAATTTATTTTCATTTTAGAAATGATGGTAGTCAGTATATTATTGAAAATTGAGACTAGGTTTTGGCTTCAATTTCTTTTCTTGGCCTACACTGCCAGACAGGAGCCAGCATGGGGTTTCATCAGTCATTCCCACAATAGTGTTGAGGGTAAGAGAAGAGATGGTGTGCATCCCATCATGCATTGCTTCCTATGGGATTGTTTGTATTGGAAATTATGTGAGTAGTTAGTGATGAAATATCCATGAATCAAAGTTATTGATGTAATGATGCATTTTGGGTATATTTCACAACTACTCACTTGACTTCCTGAACAAAATTTGCCACAGGAGGCAAAGCATGATGGGATACACACGATATCTTCTCTTGTTGAGGGTTATTGGCAGCATCCATTTCTTTTTTTGATCCATATACACTCTATTATCTGTGAAAGAACTTTTTAGGCCGAGGATATTGACACAATGATTGTATCAATAGTCTCGCTCAAAATGGCTAAGACACGATGATCGGGTGTGTATGGAGCCGATGCTCATGTCGGGCAGGGCCACGAAGATTGCAAGAAAAATAGTGGAAGGTGAGTTGCATTGGTAATATTAAAACTTTGGTCCCCATTAATTTCTTCCTTTTGTTTGCAAGGGTTTAGCCAGAGAGCCGTCCAACCATCATTTGGACGGCTAATCACGAAAATGGACGCCCTGCAAAGGCTGTCCAATAAGGCGTCCAAAAATGCGTTTTACAATATGAAATTCAATGTTGAATGTTAGAATTTATCTTCAATAGTCATCATCATCACAAAATCTGATTAATTTAGGTACTTTTCTGAGGGAGCGTAGCTCCCGAAGAAAAGTACCTAAACACAAAACAAACACCGACAATTTTAAACAATGACCAAATTAAAAGATGGTGCAAAGTTATTATTGTCATTAATAACCGCTCTTTCGACATTTCTATTCCTTTTATGTGTAATTTTATGAAGAAATACTTTATTAAACTTATTTCTTACATCCAAGGTCTACTTATCCCTATAAGAGAATTTCGATCAGTCCAGGCATGACGATCATCGCGTAATATGATAAACACGCGTGTGTGGTGCATACGCGCGCTTGATTGGCGTTAACGCATTCAGCGCTAATGACTCACGTGACTAATGACATCACATACGCGGGTTATTATAAGAAGTCATTGTTACCTGATAATGACTGCGCAGTTGTTTGCGTAAAAATAGAAATAATCTTATTAGATTGGATCGTGCTAGTACGCAGGTTATTAATGTCTATGAATTTCATTTTTCAGAGTCAAGAATATTTTAATCCAATCCAACGCCATCTTAGAAGCATTTGGCAATGCCAAGACCAACCGTAATGACAACTCAAGTAGATTTGGCAAATATATGGACATCAACTTTGACTTCAAAGGGGATCCAATTGGAGGTCACATCAGCAACTATCTTCTAGAAAAGGTAGGTGCCATCTATCAAATTGAGACTTGTATAGCCAGTTATCATGGTTAGGCCTAAAAAAATTTGTTGACTTGCCCTTTAATGGTGAAATTGATGGTTGGTCGGTCGGATCTTTTTTTTTTCTTGAAATGGACATCAAAAAACTGAACAAAATAGTTTGTATAAATATTTTCATCGTTTTGTGCTTCAATTATTCAAGATATATGCTTGTTCCATGCAAATATGTAACATTCTGTGAATATTGTTGTAAATTCAACCCAAGTATCATGATATTTTTACCAAATGCACTGTTGAGTTAGGCAAAAGTTCACCAAAAAAAATAATAAAAAAGCGACCCTAAATTTTGCAAATTTTGTTTCGGTCGCAAAGGGCAAGTCAACCTTTGTTTAGGCCTTATTAGGTCCAAAATAAATTCTACGCAATTAATTGGTTTAATGCTGTTTGAATAGATTTACTCTCATCCTCTTGGTGTGCTATTTAACATCATGTGCTGAATCTAAATATGCAAAATTCAAGACAACTGTCTGATTTACTTAGGTGAACTCAAACAATGTTTTTAAGATGGAATGCGAGAAAAATCAGAAATGTTGATAATGATTTGTGTTTTGGTTTGTATATCAAGTTACTAATATTTTGACGTTAAAAGTGATATTAGACAAAATATAAATTATCTTGAATTTTCGTGATGATTAAAAATATATCAGTACTTAGGCCTATATATATCACTCATTATATTTTAATCATCACAAAAATTAGAGAAAGATGTAGTTTTTGTTGTACAGGAGGATATCATGCTTTCACCCACGGTGGTATTTCAGCCATCACATTTATACTAACATTGAACTTTCTAGTACCATTATTAGACCAGCCCATTGCAAAACAAATACTTCAATGAATGATTTCAACCTATAGTACTATTCTGGGACACATAATACATCACTGCTCCACCCAACGCATTTATTACCAGCCGGTCACCAGGTTGATGGGGAAGGGGGAGCTCACATTTTTTTTTCACCGTATCGATGGGTTTTTATTGGTATCAGTTTCAGAGTGATAATGTAGTGTAGGGTGTCGGGATTAGGATACCTGCAGAATAATAGCACAGGGGCGAGGGGGGGGGGATGGGGAACCACTCAAGTACATGTATAATGCTGCAGGCATACTGTGACCCAAGAAAAAGGTGAATTAGGGTTGTTTTTAAGGACTGAAGTATGAATCAGGTGACACCGTTTAAGGTATCAAAAACAGTCATTTTCAAGAAATAGGGTACTTTTTCAAACCCTAGTGTGGAAATGGTAACGGTAAAATCACGATTTATGGTGTGAATATGGAAAAAGGGTATATTTTGGCTTCAGAAACAGTCACCCTTTCAGGGTGTGTTTTGAAAAACTGTGGTCGCGCTATGCCTGCATAATTATAGGCCTCCCCCTCCTGGGGGAAAATATATACATTTTCTTCTTCATTTTATCAATTGATGTTCTGAGATTTCCTCTTCTAATTTATGCTAAAAAGAATTGCATTTGCTATAACTCAACATCTTTGAAGTGTGTACAATATTTTTTTTGGTACAGTTAGTTTCAAAATGAAACTTTCCCTTATGAGACAGACCCCTGAAAACAAATTAGCTTTGAATCAACATCTACGTTTAGGTAGACAGATATTTCATGTATGTGTGTTTGCCTTTAATCAACAAAATTGAAATCCCGACCGACCGACCCTCTCTGAAAAAAGCTGTGGAGGGCAACCAAAGAATTTTTTTTTTTTGGCCTAAGGTCAAGACCCAAGACCTATCATTGGGCATAGACTAAGGGACTGGCTAATCTGTTCCTAAGTATTGTTGGTTAATGCTGCTCCCTTGAAGCAATACTGTAAAGTGTTAAAAATGAAGCGCCCCTGTCACCTATCATCTTTATGGGTTTGTTTTGGGTAGAAATATGCTTACTTTTTCTGTTATGGCCGTTTGTTGAATTAATTTTGGGATCCCGAACTTCCACATGTAGGCCTATTTAATAGTACAGGACAGCATGCATCTGTTTTTATCCATTTTTGGGTGGCAAAACAATTTTTTGACAAAATACATTTGAAAATTTTCAGCATAAAATGATGAAAAGACATGATTCAGGGTGTTTTTAATATGTTAAAAACATATACCATATTTTAAAGGAGCTTGGTCCGATTGCCCCAACTTTTTTTCAAAGTTTTTGAGATTTTGGTACCAAAATATTGCTCATATTTTTCTTATAACCCATGTGAAATTTCACGGCTGAATTATGTTCCGTCTTGGAGATAAATATGAAAATGTGTCTAATTATGGTAACCATAATTAATTCTATACAGTAACGTATAGGAAGCTCTGAAATACAAAACTACCTATAAAAATAAAACCATTTGACTGATTAAGCTGAAATTTGAAATTAAGACTTCTTGAGTGGTCACCTTTCATGTGACTATGAAAACTAAATTTTGAAAAATCGGACCAAACTCCTTTAATGGTTTGGTAAAAAGCTTGAAAAAGTCAATTAATGAAGTCGCAATTCTGAAAGTAATCAGCTAAAAACGTTCATGCCTTTTGCCTCGTTTTTTTCAAAGCTTGCCTTCATAACAAATTAGTGCAACATTATTCCTTCTCTTTTGTAAAATACAATGTCCCTGGCATATATATAGAGTGAAAATGTGTCAGAATATTTGAAGAAATAAGCCTTATTTACATGATATTAAAAGAAGAAAAAACTCGGCATTGTCTTTAAAGGTGCAATTCATGATTTTGATGTGGCTTTTTTTCTAGCTAAATAAAAAGAAGAGCACAACAGAAATATGTACAGAAAATTT
>JXSR01S041433.1:0-23914 GCA_000969725.1 Ophiothrix spiculata | reverse complement strand
TGGAACAGAAGCATGCAAATGAGGTAGATATGGAACAGAAGCATGCAAATGAGGTACATGTGGAACAGAAGCATGCAGATGAGGTAGATATGGAACAGACTCGTATAGAAAATGTAGATCTGGAACAGAAGTGTGCATACAAGCCAGATGTGGAACAGACGCATGCCAATGAGTTAGATATAGAACAGACACGTCTAGATGAGCCACTTTGGAAAGGATTAGACACATACAAATCATTTTTAGAGGAAAAGGTGGAAAAGATGCATGAAAGTGATCTAGATATGGAACAGACACATGCAGTTGAAGTGGATATGCAACAGAACCATGCAGATGTGCTAGATGTAGAACAGACATTTATAGATGAACCCCTTTTGAAAGGGTTAGACACATATAAATCATTTTTAGAACAGGAAGACATGTACAAGCCTCTCTTTATGCAGAAAGATGCAAACAAGGCTACTGCCTTCTGTGAGCCACCAGTCTTAGAACATAAAGATGCTTCATGTGTTCAAATTGGAAGAATTGGGAGTGAATTCTTTGATGAAAGTCGTATCTGTGAAGAAGGTAAACTGTGTACTGCAGAGAAAGCTCTGTTGTCTTTCAAAGAAGACTCATTAACGTCAAGAGAACAAATGATAGATGAAGTGAAAGCAAAATGGGACTGTGGTTCCCAAGATCATGACCAAACTGCAGTAACTGCACCCAAACTGGACAGTAGTTCTCAAGATCATGACCAGTTAGTAGTGACTGCAACCAAAATAGATAGTTGTTCCCAAGACCATGACCAAGTTCAGTGCAATATTGCCTTATTGAATAAAATGGCTCGCGGTCGTAAATTAGATGTCTCTTTTAAGGTTATTGAGGATCAAGGACCAGTTGAAGGAGAGAACTTTATAATACAGTGCTGTATTGATGATTTTGTCACAGTTGGAATGGGCAACTCTATGAAAGAAGCTAAGTGCAAGGCTGCCAAGGCCATGATGGATAGTATTAATTTTATGCCTTTCTTGCAGATGCCCTGGAAACAATCCAAAGTCTCCAGAAAAAGGAAGAGGAGCGAGTCTTTAATCCATGAGGCTTGCTCATTGAACTTAGAATACAATGCAGCAGAATGCAAACCCTCCAGGAAGAGGAAGCGGAACAAACGGAAGAACAAGGATTTGCTCAATGATTTATCAAATCCAAACTGCTTTGCTGCAGCCTCCAATCCAATCTGCCGACTATTCAATATCATAGATGCAAAGAAAGAAAGAAGGCCTGTATTTACCGAGATTGAAAAACCTGGCCGAGGGATGCAAGACAGACTTCACGGTTTCACGGTGCATGTTACCACAGGAACCTATACCTGTGTTGGAAAAGGGCCTAACAAGAAGGCAGCTAAGTGGGATGCTGCTACAGAGATGCTTGTTGCCATGGGATACAGCCCTGTGTCTCATCCTGAAAATGCAGCTCCACAAAAATATATGATAAGTCACTTAAATGATGGCTGTGGTGATCTGCTGAATGATGGTTGCCAACATAAACTAGATTTACCATGTACCAAGCTAGCCCCAGGTCTACCTCCCATGATGCACTGTGTGACTGGCGAACAAGGTAAACAGCCTGAAGGAATTGCTGCGTTACTGTTAGATAAAAACGAGTTGGATATAATTGAACAGGCTTTAACAGATCAGATATGTTTGGAAGAGAAAAACACAAATAAGCCTGTTGTGGAGCTGAAAACCAAGGATGTTCCAGTTGTGGAAAAGTCAGATAAAGATGCGTCATGCTTGGATCCGTTAGACACAGATAAGCTAGACCTGCAACAGTCAGAAACACCTAAGCTAGAATTGGCACAGTTGAATAGGGATATTCAAGAGGATAAGAATTTGGACACTCCTGAGCCAAACCTTGAACATTCTAGAATGTGTATGCATGCAGGATTGGACAGGGATGAGCAAGACTTGACGAAGTTGGATGAAGAAAAGTTAGATTTTGGACAGTCAGGTTCAATTAACCTTGGCATAGAATATTTGGATACGGATGATAAGTCATACTTGGAACAGTCAGAAAAAGATAAACCGGAATTTGAACTGTTAATAGACACAAATGAGAACATCATAAAACAGTCATACATAAATGAGCCAGACTTGGAACAGCTTAAAGCAGATAAACAAGGTCTGTTACATTTTGATGAAGATCAACCTTTTGTGGAACAGGTGGACACAGGTAAATCAAAATTTGAACTGTTGAACACGGTCAAATCTGGATTTGAACAGGTGAAGGCATATAAACCAGAACACTTGGTCACAGATCGACCAGGTTTTGAACAGTTGGACACAAGTAAACCTGTTGTGGAGCAGTTGGATCCTGATAACCCTGGATTTGAACAGTTTCTCAAAGATAAACCAGGTTTTATACAATTGGATACAGACAAACATGGTTTAAAACAGTCTATCAAAAATAAGCCAGGTTTGCAAGAATCAGACACATATAAGCCAGTCTTTGAAAAGTCTGAAACAGAGAAGTGTGCCTTGAAACAGATCGGCAAAGATAAGTCGGATTTCGAGCAGTCGGACAGAGACAAGCAAATCTTGAAACGTGCTTCCAAAATGGGTGTTGAAATGTTATGTGCTGTTGCATGTTCTGAAAAGCAGCTAAAATCATATTCAAATCATTTGATAACCAACTTTGAGGGATCAGGAGCAGGTAACTCCAGTAAAGGAACCGATTCTTTTGAAATTGAGGCTGGTTCGAAAATGGATGATGACTTATGTGCTAGCGCACGTTCTAAGCAACGACATAAAAGCAATTCAGATCATATGGAAACCGGTACTGAATGGATCTTTAAATTGCCAGATGGCTCTGAATCTGAGGCAGATGAGATGCAGGTTGCACATGAGAGTTTATCATCTGCATCGGATGTTGTGTCCTCCTTCTTGTCCAGACAGCCCGCTGTTAAGGCTGTATCCTCATTGGAGGACACTGATTCAAAAGCTGCTGAGGCTGTATCCTCATTGGAGGACACTGATTCAAAAGCTGCTGAGGCTGTATCCTCATTGGAGGACACTGATTTAAAAGCTGTTGAGGCTGTGTCCTCATTGGAGGACACTGATTCAAAAGCTGCTGAGGCTGTATCCTCATTGGAGGACACTGATTTAAAAGCTGTTGAGGCTGTGTCCTCATTGGAGGACACTGATTCAAAAACCGCTGAGGCTGTATCCTCATTGGAGGACACTGATTCAAAAGCTGTTGAGATGGAAACTTCCAAAGAGGGTTGTATACAATCTGTATCAGATACTCTATTGTCCTCTTTATCCAGACAGCCTACTGCTGTTGCTATAGCCTCAAAACCTTCATGTGTCTCACCCATTCCTAAGTATTCTCAGGGACAATTAAGT
Organism: Ophiothrix spiculata; assembly: GCA_000969725.1. NCBI lineage: Eukaryota > Metazoa > Echinodermata > Ophiuroidea > Amphilepidida > Ophiotrichidae > Ophiothrix > Ophiothrix spiculata. The sequence goes on along the minus strand of JXSR01S041433.1, from coordinate 20,534 downwards.
TCAAATAATGCCGGGACTTCAGAAAATTCTCAAAGACTAGACACTCAATCCTGTAGATGTACTGAAAACAGTTGTGTACATATTTCTGATGAGAAGCCAGGATTACCTGTCACCTCACCGTTGGGGTCTACTGAACAGGAACAATTAAGTTCAAATAATGCAGATACTTTAGAAAGTTCTGTCAAACACATTTGTGCTCAGAGACTGCATACTCAGTCTTTTGCATCTACTGAAAACAGTGCCGTACATTTTACTGGCGAGAAGCCAGGATTGAGATTACCTATTACTTCGCCATTGGGGTCTACTGAAATTAATAGTGGGAGTAATGTTGATGGAACCCCATTGTTGGCGAATGAAAGCAATCGGAGTAATATTGATGGGAAGCCACGACTAATTGCACAAGTCACTTTGCCATTGGGGACAACTGAAAGTAGTAGTATTTGTAATACTGATGAAACATTAGGGCAGAAATCAAATGTTACCTCACTGTTGCGGTCAACTGAAAGCAATGCTGATGAAAAGCCAGGATGGAAATCACATATTACTTCAACATTGGGGTCAGCTGAAAGCAATAGTACATGTAGTGCTGATAAAAAGCCAGGGCAGAAATCGCATGTCTCTTCACCGTCGGGGTCTACTGGAAACAATGCTGACGAGAAACCAGGACAGAAATTGCATGTCACCTCACCATTGGGGTCAACTGAAAACAATGCTGAAGAGAAGCCAGGATGGAAATCACATATTACCTTACCATTAGGGTCGACTGATAAAAATGCTGACGAAAAGTCAGGATGGAAATCACAAGTTACCTCACTGTTGGAGCCAACTGAAAGCAATGCAGTGAGCAATTCTAATGCAAATCCAGGACTCATCTCACACGTTACTTCATCATTATGGTATGTTGAGAGTAGATACACTGCAGGAAAAACTCTCGAGAAGCCGGGACTCAAATCACATGTTGCCAAATTGCTGTGGTCTGTTGACAGCAAAACTGATGACAAGTCGGAACAGGTATCGCATGTCACGTCGTCGTTTGTGTCTACTGATAGCAATATAATAGGCAATACTACTGGAAAGTCAGATATATCTCAAGATAGAATCTCATCAAAGATTTTACTGCCAGGAAAGAAGCCAGCCATTGCTTTATCAAGTGCAAGTAGACTAGCACCATCTTTTACTTCAAGACCCATATCTTTGAGCAAATTAAAAAAGACTCTGCAGGACAACAAAACACCTGAAAGTGTGAATACTCCAACCAACCAGTTAGATGGAAAAACTGGGAAAAAAGTAGAAATACTACAAGATAGATGCTCATCAGAGACTTCATTGCGTGGAAATAAACCGTCCATTGCTCCATTAAGTACAAGTAGCCAAGCCCAACCTATTACCACAAAACCCATATTTTTGAGTAAGTTAAGAAAGACTCTACAGGAAACGAAACCCCCTGAAAGTGTGAACACACAAAGCAGCCAATCAGAAAGAAAAACTCCTGAAAGTGTGAATATTCAAACCAGCCAATCAGAAAGAACAACTCCTGAAAGTTTGAATATTCAAAGCAGTCAATCAGAAGGAAAAACTCCTGAAAGTGTGAATATTCAAAGCAGCCAATCAGAAAGAACAACTCCTGAAAGTGTGAATAGTCAAACCAGTCAATCAGAGGGAAAAACTCCTGAAAGTGTGAATATTCAAACCAGTCAATCAGAAAGAACAACTCCTGAAAGTGTGAATATTCAAACCAGCCAATCAGAAAGAACAACTCCTGAAAGTGTGAATATTCAAACCAGCCAATCAGAAAGAACCACTCCTGAAAGTGTGAATAGTCAAAGCAGCCAATCAGAAGGAACAACTCCTGAAAGTGTGAATATTCAAAGCAGTCAATTAGAAGGAAAAACTCCTGAAAGTGTGAAAATTCAAATCAGCCAATCACAAAGAACAACTCCTGAAAGTGTGAATAGTCAAAGCAGCCAATCAGAAGGAACAACTCCTGAAAGTGTGAATATTGAAACCAGCCAATCAGAAGGAAAAACTCCTGAAAGTGTGAATATTGAAAGCAGCCAATCAGAAAGTAAAGCTCCTGAAAGTGTGAAAATTCAAATCAGCCTATCACAAAGAACCACTCCTGAAAGTGTGAATATTCAAACCAGCCAATCAGAAGGAAAAACTCCTGAAAGTGTGAATATTGAAACCAGCCAATCAGAAGGAAAAACTCCTGAAAGTGTGAATATTGAAAGCAGCCAATCAGAAAGTAAAGACTCCTGAAAGTGTGAATATTGAAACCAGCCAATCAGAAGGAAAAACTCCTGAAAGTGTGAATATTGAAAGCAGCCAATCAGAAAGTAAAGCTCCTGAAAGTGTGAATATTCAAACCAGCCAATCAGAAGGAAAAACTCCTGAAAGTGTGAATATTCAAACCAGCCAATCAGAAAGAACCACTCCTGAAAGTTTAAATATTCAAAGCAGCCAATCAGAAGGAACAACTCCTGAAAGTGTGAATATTCAAACCAGCCAATCAGAAACTGAAAATATGAATATCCAAAGCAGCCAATCAGAAAGAAGAGATATGCGCAGGTTTGATTTGGATGATATAGAACTGTCATTTGGACAAAATTTTGACTCATCTGACATTGAAAACCATACTTTGTCTCCTAATTTTCAACAAAGAACCCATCCGCTGAGATTTGGTGTTGCTTCTCCAAGGAGACCGTTGTTAGGAAATTACCCACCCGGATATGGTCCTGACTGTGCATACCAAAGTGTAACAAGTGAACACAACTTTAGAATGGGATATTGGCATGGTGGGCTCGGTCGTCTGCAGTTTATGGATCCACGTTTTTCTGCCATGTTGGAAATGCAACGCTTTGAACGGTTTCAGGTAAGATTTAAACGAGTATTGTAAATGGGGATATTCTGGCAAGATATATATATGAATGTTGTCAATCTATCATCTAGGTTGCTTTAAAGGTATAGGTTCCGATCACATTCTCACCCCACTGGGCTCAACCAGAAGTTTTTTATACCATATTAAAGCCCATGTATTTTGATACCATATTAAAGCCCATGTATTTCTGATTCCAAGTAAAAAAAATTCAACTCCAAATTCTTTATACTTCCGGAGATATAGCGTAAGATTGTTGGTATACCTATTTTCTATTTCTTATGTATTTTCATAACAGCCTCATCCCCAGGGTTGCATACTTCTTTTGCCTCTCAAGAGAAAACAATAAGCAAGCTGAGGTTAAAATTTCACAATATGCATTTCAGAGGTCAAGGTCAATCAGTTAAAAGTAGATTACACACATCCTAAGATAGGAACCTACGCCTTTAAATAGCAAAATACTTTGGTTTATGTTGTTGATGAGTGAATCATTCCTTGTCCAAGGAGCATTATGGTAGAAAATTCTTTTCTCTTTCATTTTTTTTATAAGTTAAAAGAGGCATTGTATCTCTAGAACTGAGTGATTAATGATGATGCAGGGTTTGTATAAAATGTAGCATTTTTAATACACCCCTAATTTAGAACAAATGAAAGATAGAGTGTCTCAAAGTTCACGAGTGACTTGAAAATTAATGCAGAATACAAGTTTTTATTTTTTATTTTTATTCCCAACTTGTTTTTTTTTTATTGTGTATCAACAGTGAATTGTAAGTGCCGAGCTCCATATGATGGCATTTCTCATAAACCAAGCATATATTTGTGGTTAAAAAATAAAGTTAAAAGTTAAAACATAGAGTAAAAAGTATTTTATTCCAATATATAATAGTATAAAAGATTATACCATTGGATTTTACAATATTTTTTATAATTTGGATCTCTGATTCAAAAGTTATGGCACATTTGGTTAAGACCCCACAAAATCTTTGTGGTCTAGTTTGTTAGTCTTTAAAGATTTACCATTGGTGATGTAATGGAACAAATGTTGAATAGAAATAGAAGCTACAAAAGTGGGCTTTGGGAACTATATCAACCAGTCATTACAGAAGCCATACAGGCCCTAGCTCTCTTTTCAAATCTGAATCTGAAATGGCTAAAAGATCACTTGATTGCAAGAAGAAGCATCTCTTGGACTCAATTCAAGGCATAAGGATCTGGTTTAAAGAGGATCAACTGATACCAAGCTTGTGTCTGGTTGACTCGACACCGTTGCGACCCCTTGAAGGACCAAATATACTTGACTTTTTAAAACTTCCTTGTTTCTAATTTGTCCTTGGTTTCTGTTTAAAGGAGCTTGGTCCAATTTTCCAAAATTAAATTTTCAATGTCATATGACAGATGACCACTCAAAAGATTTTAAGTTTCAAATTTCATCTAAATTGGTCAAACCGTTTGGATTTTATGTATTTCAGATCCTCCTATACGTTACTGTGTAAAATTAATTACGGTTAGCATAATTAGACACATTTTCTTAAATATCTCCAAAACGGAACGTAATTCAGCCTTGAAATTTTACACGGGTCATGAGAAAAATATGAGCAACATTCTGGAACCAAAATCTCAAAAAGTTTGAAAACAATTTGAGGCAATCGGACCAGGCTCCTTTAACTTAACGTATCATTAATTAGTTGACCTTTTCATTACATACAATACCTTTTTGGACTCTTGTACAAATTGTATCCTGAACTGCCTGAAAATATGTCTTACCAATGTATTTTTTGTAATATTTGTTATCAAGGGGGAGGGGATGGTGGACATCCCTCATACCAGATTCAATCATTTCATTTGATTCGGGCAAATTATACTTAAAATCACTGTATGCATGACAATACTTTAGAAAAATGTCAAAAGGGTGGAAGTTTCCAGTATAAAGTAGCGTGCTTAGATAAAAAGGGCAAGTCTGAAATAAAAAGAATGGGTTGCTCACTCTGTGTCTAAAATTGAAATTATGTTGAGAAGATCTGAGAATCAGAATGAGCATATCATCATAGTGATAAAAGATATAGTTTTCATCATTTATGTTTTCCACATTGTTGAGCTAGGCATAATCAATAAACCAAAGGTGGACAAACAGAATTTAGTATCTCCATCAGTATGAAAAACTTATCAAAGTTTAAAGGGTGGGTTCAGAGGACTTTCAGTATAAAGGGTGTTTGAGTAAAAAGGATAGAGTTTAAAAAGAAAGGGTGGGGTTCAAATCGCACTGCATACAGTAATAATAATCTCACAAGAAACAGCAATTATCAATAACTCTACACTTTATCTTCCAGCACACCTTCCAGAGGAGATTCAGAGGAGATTCTCCTGGGCTGAGACCATTAATGGATATCCACACACACAGATACCATCCCTACAGGTATGGCCAAAGATCACCTCCTTTCTGAGGAAATTCAGTAACGAACATCACGGAATGAGACCATTAATGTATATCCACGCACACATATACCATCTCTGTAGGCATGAACATCATAGACCGAGACCATTAATGGATATCCGCACTAAGAGATACCATCCCTACAGGCATGAACATCACGGACTGAGACCATTAATGGATATCCACAATCACAGATACCACCCCTACAGGCATGAACATTATGGGCTGAGCCTATTAATGGATATACGCACTCACAGATACCATCCCTACAGGCATGAACATCAAGGGTCGAGACCGTTAATGGATATCCACGCACACATAAACCATCCCTACAGGCATGAAAAAAGATCACCTCTTTTCTGAGGAGATTCAGTAACGACCATCATGGGCCGAGACTATTAATATCCACACATACCATCCTACAGGCGATCTTTGACCAAAGGTCTCCTTTCTGAGCTGATAGTCTATTCACCCAATATAACTTTGCAATATCTTTATTGGAAGCAAAGACCTTTAAGTTTAATGGATCACATAAATCATATCTTCAGTTATGGCATTTTATTCTAAAATTGGTTATACAACTGTACTTTTTACTTGAGGGCTGTAATGCGTTTGTCAATACCACCTTAACTAAACCACAGTTTAAGTGAACATCAACTGTCCAGGAATGATACGCAGAAGCGGAACAGTTTAACCCTTACTCTCGCACGCTTAAATGCAGTCTAAGTCCGAATACGTCATGAAAAAATGTCCGCTTTCCCGATCCAATGTCCAGCTATGCCAAGCCACCGAGCGTGGCCTGCCCGGGCAGCAATTCCCTGATCATTTATATCCGCCGTCTGTGACGTATACGGACTTAGGTGAATTCTTGATTTCTTACTGTAGTACTTTGTAGTACGTAGGAGGGTAAAGGTTAAGTGATGCATATATACTACACGTTGATGGTACTGAATGACCCTTACTCTCGCACGCTTAAATGCAGTCTAAGTCCGAATACGTCATGAAAAAATTTCCGGTTCCCCCTGGGATTCGAACCCCGCTATCCCGATCCAATGTCCAGCTATGCCAAGCCACCTAGCGTGGCCTGCCCGGGCAGCAATTCCCTGATCATTTATATCCGCCGTCTGTGACGAATCCGGACTGTTGACAGAATTAAAACCATGGTTTAGCTAAACACCTTTCTGGAATATGGGCCATAAGTTTATTGTGCCAAATGAGTAATTATTTATTCTTATTGGATATATTTAAAACATGAGTATCGATCATATTACTCATTGTTGTTTGTAGTAACTTTAATGCCATTTGAAATATGTAAACTGCCACCATTGTGCCATATTCATGTGAATGTTCAGTATATTTTTTCAAGATGTCATTGTATATTAATATTTCATTTCATAAGAAAATAGTTTGTTGAAATATACTCATCACTGAACTGATTCCGTCCACTAAGTTGCAAGAGCTGTGGGGCTTGTTTCATTAACATGTAGCAATGGTCGCTAACCCTGTTTTGATCGCTAACTCCCAAAATGATCGTTAAATAGTTGAGTATTTTGAACAATTTAGCGATCATAACAGGGGTTAGCGACCATTGCTAAATGTTAGTGAAATCGACCCCTTGATTGAAACAAAATGCTAGCATGCATTTTTTAATTTAATATTTAGCATCCTTGCTTGTTGTCCAAATGTTGGAAAGTCAGTATTAATATCAACTGTCAAGCAACAAAGTTGAGTGCTATATTATAGTAGATCTATAAAGTCAGGGCACCGTAGATAAGTTTTGGGGCTCTCTAACCATGATAAGAGGTTTAAAAAGGTTTTGCATTTATACAACCAATAGATCTTACAGGACGGAGAAAGGCCACGAAACATTATGGCATGGTCTAAATCACATTACATTGATCCTCATATCAATCTTTTTCAATTCTGCTGAACCATATAAAACCTTTTCATGCTCATTTACATTTGGAGATATAATCAATGTTCATTGGCTGTAGAGGAAATAAAATTAGTTCGTTTTTTAATGTCCACCGTGATTTCATAGGTCTGAAAAATACTTTCAGGTCAACTGCAATGCATGCATGCAGGGATTATTACTTGTTATATTCTAAGAAGTGCCCTGACTTTAAAAAATGCTATAGCAGTTTAAACGCATACATTTCATTTATTATTTGAATATCATTTACACAAAAAGGTCATGTCAAAAGTGGCATTTGTACTGAAAAACAAATTACAAGTTTTGACAATGTGCCTTTGCTGCAGATATGTGAAATAGGGACCATTGTACATATTCATTATATTTGTTTTTATTGAAAAATGATTATTATTTATTTTTGTAATATATAGTTACCCCATTATTGGACAAGTTTGCCATTGCCCATAACTGTATATAGTCAGGTTTTATAAAACAAATAGGTATTATTTTATTTGTATCCCATTTTGGACATTTGTCATGTAAGTAAGTGCAAGAAAGTTGTATCTGCAAGAGCTGCCATTTTTCATAACTTTGTATTAATATTACACACTATAGGCAAAATAAATATTTATTGGACAAATTAAACAAAAATCCATGGTAGGGGTTCCATTCACAAAAAATGGGGCCCTGTACTCTGGATTTTTGTTTACACTGTCCAATAAATTGTTGTTTTGCCTATAGTATTCATTTTTGGTCAGAGGCTCTTAAAATGGTTCTCCGTCTTCAAGAGCCTCTCACATATGAGAGACACATTTTCAGGTTTTTGTCGCATTCTAGTGACATGGTGTTCATCAAATTTTCTAGCACTTACATGCTATCATCCTGATGTTGCAATTTTTTGTACTTTTACCAAAGAAGTCTCATGCATGCCCTTGCTTATTGGATGTTTGTGAAAAAATGGTTTCAGTCTAGAGTGTCGCTTTGTCTTGTTTAGCCACAACTTATGAGCATTTCTTGTTACAGCTGCCGTAATATTGCATTGCAATGCTCATGCTTATGCATATTTCTGCTTCAGTCATAAGAGCAGTCGGCCAAGTTGTAAAAATGGCTATATATGCCAACTCAGATGAGCATCCCCCGAGTATAGGAGACACTCTTTCAAAATTCTCGCGCAATACTCACCACACTTTAAAGAGACGCGACAGAGCTGCAAGCTCCTGTTTTTCTACTTGCTGGCAACTCCACCGATACTCCTGACAGATCCCCAGCCAGCATGCTTGGAGCTCTCTTCAAAATTATCTTTAATCATTTATAATCAATCAGCAAGTTCATGCTCGACTGAGTTTGTCGTTTTAACCATTTTTACTACTTGGCCGAGTCTCTTTTGCCGACTCTTTTGATTCATGATTTTTGTGATCATCGGAAAGAGTAACTTTTTATATGCATATGTAGAATGTCATAGGCTATTACGGCCAAAAAAAAAATTGTTTGCTTGTCCATAGATGCCCTTCTCAGGGCAGGGTGGGTCGGTCGGTCGGAAAAAGTTTGTTTTTTTTTTAATTTTTTTTATTTCATATATGTTATTCCCAGGTAAAAATTGCCTTTATCTCAAAAAACCAAATGAAAATCCAAGAACATTTTTCACTTTACATTAGTTTCTGGGTTCCGTTTTATGTTTAGATGCAATAGAAATACTCGCTCATCCATTAAAGTGTTGAAAAGTAGCAAAAAATAGTACGCTAAAATTCGCCTCCGAATGCAAAATCCGGTGCAAAATAACCTTTTTCTCAAAAGGCCTTACAAATATCTGTACAATCTTTGCCATTTTGATTTAGATTGTGTGTTCCGTTTGATGTTTAAATGCAATAGAAATGCTCGATCATCCATTAATATGCAGAAAAGTACCAAAAACTACACTAAATTTATGGCCTTCCGATTTCCTCCATGTTTATGTTAACAATCGGTAGACCTGGTATTAAAATATAAATATTAATTCGTGACAACATACCTGGGACTTGCATTCGTCATCGGAATTTCGCGATTTTTGTGAAAAATTTAAAAAAAAAAAACTTTTTGGAAAAAAAAAGTTATACGGTCGCAGCGTGGGAATCGGAATCGGTCGGTCGGACGAGGACAAGCAAACATTTTTTTTTTTGGCCTAACGGTGATGATTGACACTTAGAATAGAAATATGAGCTCTTGTAATTTTAGATCTAATAATGTATAAAATGTGATTAACAAACTATATTTTTGTTGACTGTAGAATGTTTTAGAATGAGATGAGAGTTTGCACTTTAGGAAATAATAACATGTAAAATATGATTAACATGTACTTTATTTATATTCACCCTTGACAGTGTCAGAATAGAAATGAGTGTTTGTATTGATAGATCTAATAATTTATCACATGTAATATATCACATATACTGTAGCCCTGGTTTCAGTGCCTTGTCCACTTGTCCAACATCACCTGTCCAACAGCCTCTATCGCGATGCCTGGGCTCGTTGCTGGGTCCGTGGGAGGGGCGATCAGGGGAACGATACCAGTTCTAATATACTGTGGCGTGCGCAAAAGGGGGGGAGCCCAGTCACTAGAAAATTATGGGGAAAGAGGCAAAAAGTCAGGTGAAAAGAAAAGGGGCCGCCAGTGGTATTTTCCGCTAACTATGATGAGGATCAGAAAACAATTGATGGAAATGTTAGTCGTTTTAAATGTTACTTTGTATCCAAATTGAAAATCATGGTTAATTGTTTGTATGATTGTGCCTTTTTTGCTTGTCAATTTCACAAAAAAAAAATTGGGTGTACTTTTTGAGCCTAACGCTGCAGTGATTTAGTCGGGGCAACTTCATATCTAGGTCCCCCCAGTAAAAAATACCTGTGCATGCCACTGATCACAGGGGTGTACCCAGGATCCTGCACCCCCGGGGTGCGGATCCTGGTTACGATCCTGAACAAAACGGGAGGGGTCCAGGGGGCCGCCTTGGGCCCCCGACGGGGTCCAGGGGCAGAGCCCCGGCGGGGGTCCTGGGGGCGAATGGAAAATGTTGCGTTTTTAAGCAAATTTATCGCTAGTTTGGTGCAATCTTTCGTAAAGAATTATTACAATAATAACCATGTTTTATGCGTTTAAAACCAAGGGGGGTACTCACATACATATGGTATACGGAGATGTGCCGTTGGAATGGGTCGCTTTTTCACACAAAAATCCCTAAACATGGGTCCCATTTTTAGCACCAAAATCCCTAAACATGGGTCACATCTTAAAGAAAATACGCTAAAATGGTCCAAAATAGTGTAAATTTTGAAAAATCAGCACATTTTTGGAGCAAAATCCCTAAACATGGGTGTACTTTTTACTCAAAAATTATCCTTAAAGATGGGTATGGATGGGTTCAACGGTCCCAGCCGCACACCCCCGTCCAGACCAAAGTTGAGTACCCCCCGGGGTTTAAAAATTGTTAACGACAATTTCAACTTATATGGCAAATGACCATGAACACGGTCCGTTTCATTTCACAATTTGAAACAGGTTACAAACATTCGGTAGTACCTTTATAAGTGACACAAAGTCTTAATCACTAATAAATTAAAAAAATTGTTCATTAATAATTTACTCACCTAATACCAGTACGATGCCTCTTTCTTGATGTAGGCTCGTCCGCTCCCGAGTCTGTGTTCTGGGCATTGCCATGATTTTGGAATTTGCAGGGTTCACGGTCACGGTCACAAGAATTCCTTATAAAAAAACCGCTTATTTTGTGGTTTCATATTCAGTACTGTACTATATGTGCTAGTTGACCTACTTTTTTAATGACATTGTTCCACTTAAAATGTCTTGTGTCTATCACCCTCCCCCCCAAAAAAAAAAAACGGGAATAAAACAAAACAATATGAAAAATTGCTAGTATTTTTTCCCTTTTCCTTTTTTTTTTTTTTTGGGGGGGAGGGTGAGAGGGGGGGTAGACACAAGACGCTCCCTCCGCACACCCCTGGGTACGCCGATGGATCATATTTGGATGATTTCTTGCTAAATGTGATCCAAAATATTGTCTATTATCATTCATATACTACATTGATAAAAAGACCCAATAGACCAATATCAAAATTACAAGTACCAACCCTTACATCAAATTAAGAAATGGTTTGTCTGAGTCACAAAGGTTGTTTTCGTGACAAAGAATTTGAGAAAATATAGGGGGTCATTTAGTGACAGTTGTTACAAAAAGGGGTCTTTGAAGTTTCAGTGAGAGCGAGCAATAAAAGTAGGGTTTGTTTTGTAGCATATGGCATGTAACTCAATTTGAGTGCCCTACATTAATGTACTTACACCGACTAATGTAGTTGATAGATTTTCAAAGATACAGTGGAACCTCGTTAACACAAAATCACCCGGGACAACAAATTTAGTTTGTGTTATCAGGATTTTGTGTTATCAAACTGAATTTGCATAAAAAATTCATACTTGGGACCATACAACCATTTTGTGTTATCAGGGTTTTTGTGTTACAGATTTTGTCTTAACGAGGTTCCACTGTATTTACTGTGGTTAACAAGGGATAATACAGCAGCTTTTGAAGTTCTTAGTCCCTTTATATATCTTGCCACAAGGACGGTAAAATCTGAAACATGTCTACCTGTCACCCAACAAATTGTTAACCGTCAACCATATTTTATGCTCCCCCAATTTGGTGGTGATCCATCAACCGACCTGTTTCTATTGCTATGAAAAGGCGCCATTTGAAACAACGTTAACTTGTAAAAAGGTAGTCGATGGCACCTTTTCGTAGCAATAGAACCAGGTTGGTTCATTGAAACTTCGTTAAAACTTGTTAAAAGGTAGTTGATGGAAAAAGATTTATCACTGTTACCCCTACTAGACCTGAACTTGTATTTTTTTCATCATTAAACAGATCAACCATTTCTTAGTAGAAACACGCTAATTGGTTTAATTTCTTGGCACAAAATATGTTCATTTTGGTTACAAAATAGGTACCAAATATAGCTGTGACCTATTCCTGGGCTTGTTTAAAAGGAAACTTCAGGTTTCAAAAAAGGTGTCATTTTGTACCTTATTTGCCTATTATAAGTTCATACCTTAAGATTTGTTCCCAAAAGGTCATATATTTACCTTTTTGAACCTAAAATGAGCATTATTGTGCCAGACTTCAGTTACAACATTTTATATTTCTGAGATTATATTAGCAAAGTTTATGTTGTTGTACATGTGTTCCTCTATTAAATTTTCACCATAGGTTGAGTCAGCCATATCAGGTATTTTGTGGTACTGTAAGAAATAAAAAGAGAGAACCTTTTTGTTTTACGGACCTGGTTGACTGACCCAGATTTTAAAAGAATATCATGTATTATTCTGTGAAAATTAAACAAATATTAAATCACCATGTGCTTCATATTGTGTACATGTAGTTCATGACTGGAAATCTTTAGTTGTATACTCTCTTGAAGTATGCAGCAATCAGACTCTGTTACACGATCCATAGGCTATCGCCTTTTATTTCTACAATGTGAACTGGTGGTTTTGTATTGTGTAAGAGACTAGTAATGATTGATTAAGACAAAATCACTGCATATTAATATTTTTGTACATGAACAGTTCATTTTTTTTTTGGTATTATTTCTGGCTAATTTTGTTGCCAACACATGGACAAATATTGAACAGAAGTTCATATGAATATTGAACAATATTGAGTACATGGTTATGAATTGAAAAATACAGACTAATTATGTGTGGTAATCAGCTGTAAGCTTGCCTTGTTGCATACTTCCAAGATTTATATAGAGTATATTCAGAGCTAAGAGGCCCTTATTGGAAAATATTTCGATATTTGCTATACTTCAGGGAGTTTCTGATCTTGATATATAGAAGAATTCATAATTCAATTTGTGATTAATTTAAGATTTTTGGCATTTTAAAGCTAAATGGTGTGCATGTGTTTACAATGATGTATATAATATGAATCATTTACTGTTTTTATATAATATTGATCGCTTGCAGTTTGGTCTCCTGATAAGATAAATTGAAAATGAAGAACAACATTCTACCAATTATAGTGCCTTCGATTTAAGATTACCTCAAATTATGTCCAGTTTAGCATATAGACTATATGAGTATTGCTTGTTCAACGCTTTTTTTTTTATTAACTGATTTTGTCATATGTATTAATCATAGCAAAGTGTTTATTTAGCTATTTAGATAAATGTGTAGGAGGGATGGGTTAGGTGCGTTTCTTATTTGTCTGTCTCACTGAAATAGTTTAATTTTTATATGTTGACAGAATTTTGTGTTAAATCCAGTAGACTTTACTAAAAATCATTACTCATAGACCAAACACGCATTGTGTTATCAAGGTTTTTTGTGTTAAAAAGGTTCCAGGGTTATGAGTTTTTGTTTCTAAAACAATTTTTTTTTCATTTGAATGATCTGACGTTTCTACACTTTCATTGTACAAAGGTACTAGAGTTGTCATAAATCCTGGCAGGATATAGAAAAAAAATCAACCTTTCTGGGAATTTTTCTAGTGCTGATGAGAATTTTCTGTGAGATTTATGAAAAATTTGTTAAAATTGCTCTAAAATAACACTTGTTTTTGTCAGTAATTTGACATTTACCCCCAAATTTGCATTATTGGCTCATTTATTTGTATTAATTAAGCATTCAATATTGCCATAAAAAATCATCTGTTGTCAGAAATTTTTGTTATTATTTGATTTTATATTATTATTTTTTAAGCTTACCGATTTTTTCTGGGACTTCAAACTTTTTTCTGGGAACGGCGCGGCCGCGTTACCGCGGATTTCGAGGGCCTGAATCCTGGATAGATAGTGCACAATTTACTTTGGTTGTTTACCCTGGTTGTTTACACTGGTGGTGATCTCATCTTGGTCGCGATAGTAAACAATTATAGTGAGGGCGTCCCAGTGATAGAATTCAGTGAGGAATGAATTCCTCACAAAAATTATTCCCTGGATCGTGAGCTAGTTGATCCTGGAGGCCACTGTGTATTGACAAATACATGTGTGAACACAGGTTTACCAAATACCCCCAACAAGTTTTAGCTTACCCTGAAGAAATATACCCCTAAAGATGGATTTACGTGCAGTTTTACTAAAAAAATTACCACGTAACAGCTAGTGCAATTTTTTCTTCAGGTTTTGAAAAACACACCTTTTTGTGGAAATGTTTTGTGGTGTATTTTTGTTTAAAAGAAAACTTGTTTTTGTTGTTGAAAATCATTGTTTTTAGACCCCTAAACACAGACAATGTTGTCTGTTGCTCAGGGAAAAATGACCCCTTTTTTCGTATTTTTTGTTCATGCATGTTTACACAGATATAGCTCAGTGGCCCCCTTCGTCATAAATCAGATTGATTTCAGATAATTCAAGCCATTTACCCAATTGCCTCAACTCACACCCGTGTACAGTGTACGTGTGCCAATAAAAATGCAAGATTTTTTGTGATTTTTTTCTGAGAGAATTAGGCTACCTGTAATAAAAACAATTATCACATGTTATTTATTGTACATAATATCAGCTTTAAGCAGCTTTTTGTTTCGTAAAATTTGAACATTTAATTCTTAAGTTATTGCAAGTTCTGTGAAGCCCTTGAAAATTGGGTTGGTCCGATTTCATGATTTCAATTCAATGATCAGTAACCAAAAGTAGGTGGCAATCACAATATTTAATGACAAGTTTAATACTTTATCTCAAGATGAAAACTTTTATCACTTACTTGCATTTTTTGTTTATCGTTATATCAAAAGCTCATTGAAAGTGTCCAATCAAGCCAAAAAGGATGTCAGAATAACCTTTACTATTGTAAGAAATAATAATTTAATTTGTTTTCCAAAATTTTATGTTCAAAGTTTCCCCAAACCGGAATGTTCAAGTCCGTGTCTGAATGTCTAACATGATGTGAACCTTGATTTTAAAATGTATCTTGATAAGCAATGTCATTTTCCCTCAAAAGTACAATTGCAGTTATACTGCCTCTGAGTCTTTCATTTTATCTGTTCATTTTTAGAGGTTAATACGAAAGCCCTTATTTTCTTTTATTTTAAAGTTGACACTCACTGAACATGCTGAAGTACCACAAGTAAAATCCAGAAACTAATTCAAAAATGCTTAATAATTGCTAATAATTTTTTCTTCAAATCGATCACCTGTTTTGTTTTCAATGCAAATAATTGACCAATAATATCTTTGAGCTACTTAATTGTAAAATTAGTTTAATGGGTTAAAATTAGTTTTAAGGGGGCTAATGTCTGGGATGCATATCAACCTGGGTTTAACATACTTAACTCATCCGATGATCACAAATCGGACCAGATTGAAATTTGTGCTCAATTTTCAAAATGCTGTGTCTCCGGACAGGAATATTCGAATTGGATCAAACAAACGTCAAAATGAAGGGGAGAAGCTCTGTTTTAATATCATTGATGATTTAATGAGGAAAAGGGCCTGCTTATATTTTAAATATTTTTGTTTTCCTATCTTGCGTTTTTATTGGCACACCCTGTATTATGTATCTACCTCAAAAATAATGAATGTAGCATACAGAATTTATCACTCAGTAGATAAAAAATATAACAATTTCATTGGCAAATCAATATTTTTGTATCACACTAGACTTCAATGTTCTACATGATACAAAATCCTCTATAATAAACTTGTATCATACAGCTCTTTTACCAGTCCAGCTTGTATCACTTTTGGAACATGATAGTTGCATTACAAAACATGCAGTTGTTATGTGTGCAAGACTATCTGTGCAGGGATTCTAGATAAATTTGGGATAGGAATCTGGTATACCTTGCCAACGGAAAAAATGAAGCTTCAGCGCAAATTTGTAATTTGACGTCACAACCAATCAACCAATCACGTACAAGCTCATTAGTATGCCCGATTTTGTCAACAAAAATTTTCCGAGAATTCTCTTGAATTTCAGTGCATTAAAAGTGAAAAATAAATAGAACCAGACCCATACAGCATTAGATACACTAATTCTGAACAACTTTTGGCTGATGGTACTATAAGCTCACCGACATAAAGAGTGAAATTTCCATTTGAATTCGGCTGACCTGTGCTGATTAAGCTTAAAGGAATAAAGACTTCAAGTCACACACACGGGCACTGGAATTCCCATGCGCAATGTTTTGCGCATGTTCTGCGCATGGTTGCACATTTGACCCCGCCTATATAATCTTAATGACACCTTAATGACTACCAAATATGGTCACACCATGGCTTCAGGAGAAACGCGAGAGAAACAGGGCCCTGATCTGTGTTGCACTACGCAATTGAAATGGTGTGCATAAACTGCAAAACTAAAATAAATGAAAAATGTAAATAGAACTATTTTCCAAGTATATTAAGCCCTTGTTGTTTCCAAGCTATTGCTATAAAAATTTGTGTTTACTGAGTGATAAATTCATTTTCCCCTGTTTGTTCTCATGCAATATTTGCAAAAAAAATTAATATTTTTGGTTTGTATGGCATAAAAAAAAGGGACAACTAATAGTATCAATACCAGAGTTCTCTCGGTAATCGTATTTATTTATTTTAGTTCACAACTTAACCAGTATAACTAAGCTTAAGAATAAATTTTAAATATGTGCCCCGTCATATCTAAAGGTACCTTAAGGTCGGCATAGTATATTACGAGATACCGGCCATTGAAGCCGAGCATATATAGTCAACAATCACGTCAAGGTCAAATTTCTAATTTCATCCAAAACATTACCTTTGAAGTGTATTATATCATACTAATCAGGCTCCAACATCCAAAACATAAGAAAAATGTGTTAAAAAACAAGATAAAAATCCTCCCTCCATTAAAGTTTTACTCAGTACAAAAACTTTAAACTTGATTTTCTCAGAACTATAGTTTTCTGATTCACCCAGATTCCTTTTACCAATGTGGATGTAACTTTGCAACTGAACATCCAATAACCAAAAGCAAGGTGTCATTTTAAAGCTTTTAAGCTTTAAAATGACACCTTGCTTTTGGTTAAAGTTGAAAGTTTAACAACTTTCAGATGAAACTATAACATAAATTTTGATTTGGGGGCCCTAAAAGGTACCTTTAGATATGACGGGGCAAATATTATGAACACCACTTCAGCTGGTTTTCGTACTTAATATATATAGCCATGATTTATTTTGGTGCTAGTGTGATATCATTGGTATAAAAATTGATTTGCACGCATTAGATAATTAAAGTGTATGCCAATAAAAAACAAAGATCATGATTTCTGTTTTTTTATATCCCCACAAAATGTTCATTAAACGTTAATTGTAATGCACATTAAGTTGTCAGGTTCAAGTACTGTTCTTGTTGTCAGATGCTTGTGGGATGGGATTTTTTGTTTCAAACTTTAGTGATGAATTTTGTTCAAAATTCAACATTACAACTGTCAACTGATAATAATTTTGGGTAGTTTCATCACTAAAGTTTGAAACAGTTTCTTGAAAATCCATTGGAAGCAAGGCATGATTGGAAGGTCCTGATATCTATAATCATCAGTATTAGAATCACTCACAGGTTATTAATTGATTAAAAATAAAACATGTTTTTAAATGTTTGTAAGATAATTAAAGACCATGGCCATTAAGACTGCTCATTGTGCTGCAAATTTTACTGAAGATGTCGGATACAGGTGTTAAACTCTTGAAATAATCAGTATTAAAATCACTAATATTGTATTATCATTAAAACGTTTTAAGGCATTGTTTTTTATGCCAATAAAGGAAAAAAAGAAGCCAAAATGTGAGTTTTGTATTCATGCAGACTGTTCCTTATTTATAGCCACTTCAAGTTTGCAAGTGTATGCATTTCGCAATGATTTATTAGGTCACAGAATGAAAGCCCAGGGGAACTCATCTGTTGAACTATACTTTGATAATCCCGGTAATGGTGGTATTGTGAAGTCCCTTCAATGCAAATGAGGATTATGACCTTTTTTTTCATTGTTGAGTACTCTGTTTTGTGGTAGAGCATGTATTCACTTAGCTCATTTGCCTGAATGGGACTTCTCAATGCCACCACTACCAATAATCCTGCAATGGAAGGGGAATTTTGGAAAATTCAGACAGTTTGGATTCTTTTGATCATTTGCTTTCTTTCCCAGGAGAGGGGGGGGGGGACACTCATCTGTGGAACTTGTAATCATGCACATAATATATATAAAAGCAGCCTAAGCGATATTTGTCACATAAACAAGTATTGGGATGTAAAAAAGTATAAGCAAGGCCTAGGAAGTACAAGTATAAAACAGGTAGTTGTTCTAAATAACCGCAGTCTTGAAATTGCCTGACATGATACAAAAGGATCCTATGTTTAGCTCATCAAAACTACCTTAACCCTTTGAACCCAAAGAGCTGGTATACGGCTCACAAGTACATGTACCATATTCCAGATGAACTGGTAACGGCTTTTAGGTCATGTGTTGGAAACGTAATGTATCTGTCAACAGGCATGGGTAGTTACAATTTTCAACAGTTTTATTTATATCGGGAGACATCAACAAAGCTTAGAACCCATATATGGTTGATGTGTCATTTATCTTTTATTAACTCGACAGACGTGAAAAATTCCTCATATTTTGGTAAATTTGATCAAAATTTTTAGCAAATTTGGCTTCGCCCATAGACTACAACATAAACGTCGAATATGTTGGTCGACATAAATAGTTTTCTTTTGTGAATGCTGGTTATTGGACCAATTCAGACTACTGTAATATGAAAAACCAAAGCAAAGGAAATCAAAATCAGTAGGTGTTTTGTTTTTTTCACTTTCGGGTTGGCCCAGGACAGCGGTACAGATACACGTGTAATGGACAGGGTTCAAAGGGTTAAATCCTTGTTTTCATTACATGTTATTTTATCAATAATTTTTCGATTTGAAGAGAACTGTATTCATTAATGCGCATGCTCAAGTTCATGCACATGACTGCGTTCATGAAATAAGTGCATTTCTTATCATCTCCAATAAAACAAAGAGATGCTGATCTTGATGCCAGCTTACAAGGTCACTTTCTCTCACATTGTAAACGAAGCGGCCATCACCGTCAACTACGTTTCTCTCTATTTTAACGACCTTGAAGCCATCTACAATGACAACCAAACCAAGCATTGACTTCTGCTCATGAGCCAACGCCGCAAGGCAAGACTGAACGCATCGCTCTGTTTCCAGTTCTACAAGTTTCTCTACAGTTATGTTTGATCTATGTTTATGCCAGGAGGCTATAACGCAGATAACTTTTGCAACAAACTCGTCTCCAGCTCCTTCCTTAAAAATGGCCGCCAAATCAGGCGTATGTGGCTCAAAAAAATTGTCAAAGCTTGAACTGTTCAATAAATAGTCATCAGGATTGTTCATCAGGTCATCCCATATAATTTGATCTTGGTGTCTTTGGATATTCACAGAATTTGCTTCTACAAAGTCGTTACCAGCCTGACGTACAGGAGATCTAGAACCTGATATGTCATCTCTTTTAGCCAACAGTATTCGCATAGTCTCCCTCCCTCTTCTAGGTCTCTCATCCTGCCCATCATTCTCATCCCTATTCTTTCTGTTTTCTTCCAATAATTTCAACCTATCGTGCATCTCCTGTTGATCTTCATCATATCCATAATTCAAGCAATGCGACACTCCTTCCTCAATTGAATAGTTCTGACTTGTTTCTTGATCTGGAATCTTAAATTCATTCACCTCATCAATGAGTCCGGAGAACAGAACCCCTAATACATTACTAAGTTCATGTGATGGCGGTCCAATACAGCCTTTTGTAAGTTGTTTAGCCCACATGGTGATATGTGTGTTGCCAGTCTGTGACGAAAGAAAAATAAACAGAGAAAATGGAATGTAACTCTTTAACAATTTAGTGTATAAGGTCAGTGTTTTAGAATTCCATTGGTTCACAATGGAGGTGGAGTGTCTATTTAGACCCACGATTTTATAATCACTTTAAAAATTAAGGTTCTCAACATTATGTTAAAAACTATACCCAGTGATACACCAAATCAATACAATTCATATGAAACAAAAAAATAAAAATCTGTTTAAATGGCGGCCAAATAACTGTCTAATTTCAGATTTCAAACAAAATTTCTTGCCAAAATTTTGAAATCTGCTTTCCCAATGGAAATTTGGCACATAAAGGCAGACTATAGTTACAAATGCATTGCTGACATGTATTTATTTATTTATTTAAGCTTTCATTATACAGGGTAGCTTCTTCAGTGGCTAAGCACTGCTATTCTAGAAGGCCCTGTTTTAGTTGTAATACATATATAAC
>JXSR01S041424.1:58561-74817 GCA_000969725.1 Ophiothrix spiculata | reverse complement strand
AAAGGGACAGAGTTGTTGTTTTTGAAGAATAGCAAAATTATCATTTCGCCAAATTTCATTTTTAATTGAAGACAATTTGAAAATATATTTCACTTACTGTATAAGGGAATATTTTAGCGGGGTTAACTTTTCGCGGTTTGGACCGAGTCATATTTTTTGTGTGCCAATATTTTTACGGTTTCAAGCATCTGTCCATTGATGTCTATGTATAAATACTATTTTAGCGGAGTTTTATTTTCACGGTTGAGAAGTCAACAGCGAAAAGAGCGAAAATAAAACCCCAGCAAAAATGTCCCTCTATACAGTAATTCACATGTTGGTATGTAAATGATGATTTGTACAAAGATATCACTGTAGAGAATTCTAAGGTATAATCATCTGTTGTCCCTAGTTCTCTGAAATGGGGACAGGGGTTATTGACTGGTGTTTAACATTCAATAAATGTTGGGAACCTTAAAATCTGTTACTTTGACAATATCACATGTTACAACTATAGGTTTCATTTAAAGCAATACTATAAGATTTTGATCAAAAATGGTTCATAATAAAAACAACATAAAATGGAGGAATGTGACTATCTAAAAGCGTTTTCAAGTGTATTTTGTGAAAAAAATTGTTTAGCCACCAAAAATGGATAAAAAGCACATGCCTGTGCATGCTTTCCTTTATAAATACATGTGGAATTAAATTCGGGATCCCGAATTTAATTCAACAAATGGTCATAACAGAAAAAGTAAGCATCTTTGAGCCAAATCGTTTGGAGGGTATTCATATCTACCAAAAACAAACCCAATAATCCAAAAAAATCAAAAGTCATGGGTGACAGGGGGCGCTTCATTTTTAACACTTTATAGTATTGCTTTAAAATAGGTTCATAGTTTTTGAAAGATTCCACATTATACCAGGTGTCCAAAAATATGGTTACATAAGCTTGTATCATGTTTTTTCATGGTATGCTTTTGACGAAAGTACACCGGTTGACAGGACCACGATTGAAGGAAAACAATACCATACAAATTAAATTTCCCACTGGCACTCACTTCCCGTAAGTCCCGATCGAACCAGTGGATCAACCGAGGTAAATTGTCCAAACTAGAGGGGTTAAGGCTGGGGTATGGGTAGACCTTCAAATGGCATAAACCGTTTTTGTACTCTAACTTTCAAACTAATTGCATAAACTATATAAAAGTATACATTTTTAGAAGCGGATGTTTATCCTGAACATGATGATGATATTAATATTTGACCAAAAATGTCAATTTTGGCAAACAAATGCCCAAAACCGTATTTTTTGCCCCAAAATTTCTGGAAAGCCTAACTAAAATTTGCATTGGTGAAATTTTGAACTTTTTTGCTTTTTGGAATTTAGAAACAAATGTCTAGGAACGGTTTTCTAAATTTTTGATTTTTATCTTTTTTTTTTGAAAAATTGCCAAAAACAGGTCAACAAATGCAAAAAATCCCACCGCTGCCACCAAAATGGCAATTTTTGGCCTATTTTTGACAATTTTTTTTTGAGATTACACTAAACATGCAAGCTTACTATCTGTTGAATTATATGATTAAATGCCTTTCTGACATAGGCATCCTTGTTGATAACTCAAAAAATAATAATGGTGTGATATGAAATTTTTTGACCATCTAGTAGGGGATTAATAGTATTATAATTTGGACTAAGTTGGCGATCTCCAACTGCTATAGTTTTTGCAAATGATCATTTTCCTACATTTTACCATTTTGGGACACCTGGTATGATGAGGGTATCAGCCCCCATTTTAAGCAGAATGTTTGGTTTAATAGGCAGAAGCACTTTGGTTAATTGTATGGCCTAAAAACTAGAAAAAATGTTTACAAAAAGTTTGGTGAAAAAGAAGACATAAGCACACAAATACAGTAATTGCATTCCAATTGCACGGAGGTAGCAATGATTATGATATTGCTTTTGTATTTTGAATTCTTATTCAAGTCAATGTTACAATTGCTCAGACATTGCAAACATAAATGCAGATTGCAGGGCCACCACAATATCAGGTTTTTGCATTTAAGAAACCTGCAACCTGGATTTTAGTTTACATTGTCTGAAGCATTGAGCCACCAACCTTAGTTCAAAGATGCAATAGACCTTTTCAAAATCCATTCAGACATCTCTGGAACATTAATCACATGACCATTTTTTCAACCAATCACATGCAAGCTAATTACAACGCACCATTTTGTCAATAAAATTTTCCGAAAATCTCTCGTATTTTTAGTACAATAAAAGTGAAAAATAAATATAACCAGACCCATACATTATTAGATACACTAATTCTGAACAACTTTGGCTGGTGGAACCATATGCTCACTGACACAAAGAGTTAAATTTCCATATGAAATCAGCTGATTAAGCTTAACATTTCAAGTCACATCAGGGCGATCGATACTAAAAGTGACTTGATAGTGCTACCCCTAAATTACAAGTTCAAATTTGTGCATAGTAAGTTAATGTAAACGTGGTCGTAACATTCTGGGTATTGTGTTAGTGAGTCACTTTTTCAGTTGGCAATTGCCGGAAAGTGTAAAATCGGCTTCGGGAATCGGACAGTCATGTTTTGAAAAGGTCTATTACAGATTCTGGATTTTCCTTTACTGTCCAATAAATTATTGTTTGGCCTATATATGATCAAGCATTCAAAACAAGGATTACAAGAACAATCATAACCATTGTCAAAGAAAACAAGCACTTGCTAATATAACCAAAATTACATTTATAGTTTCCATACTCTCTATTATAGGCATAGTACAGTTGACACCGCTTTATTGGGCACCTCAGAAGCAGCAAAACATCAGATAAACTATCTGTCTCGAGTTTTTTATTTATTTATTTATAACATTCGGCTGAAAGCCAGGCTAATCCCAATAGTGCATATGCATTAAATTCAAGGGACGCCTCCATGGTGTGAAAGACAGATTATGGAAAGAATTTTCGATTTTAGATGCAGGAGGAAACCAAAGTGCTCAGAGAAAACCTGCGAGGACGAGTATGGATCGACAACCAAATTCACATACAACCTAGGTCCAACCAGGAATCGAACCCGGGCCGCAGCAGTGAAAGGCGAGGTCAGAAACGCTGCGCCAACCCGTCCCCCAAAAGATATAAATGTGAGATGTTTTACGGCATAAAAACACTAAAAATACACTACTAATTCTTGAGCTGACACTAAGTGGCTCTCTAGACTCAGTCAAAGACGTTAAGAGGCCTCTTGGATGGATTGAGATTTTTTGTTAAGCTTTTCAACAGAATTTTGGATTGTGATTTTAGTTTTTTTGTCCTGTACTTGTAACTCGCATGCATTAAATTAATTTTGTCTCATGAGTGTAGGGATATTTTTGGAAAATTAATGCAACATATTAACAGGTCAGTTTTGCACATAAAGAAACGATTCCCTGACTAGTATATATGTCAATAAACTAAAAATAATATATGTGACCGTCCATCCCAAACCAGCCGTAAATGCCACCTCTTGTCATATTTACTTTTTCAAATATTTACAAAGACCATGTAATAAGGATTAAAATGACACCTCAATGAACTTCACTAGATTTCTAGAAGTCAAGTTATGGGCCGTCAAGAGTAAGGGAGTAAAAAGTATAACTGAGATAAACACGTTTAAAGATAAGTAAGCCCTATATTTTCTGTTGATTGTCTTAAAAATATGCAGATTTATTTCAATTTCACTATCATTTTCTTGAAATGAAACTTTGCTGGTAATTTTAAGTAAGCACAAGGATTGTGAATTTGTCAAAAATTAATTTTGGCAAATTTTGACCTTGACATGTATTTTCACCTGTACTGCAAATTGAAGTTTCCCGCAATTACGGCTCATACGGGCTGAACAAACACATATACTGAGGATCCTGATTCAGCAGTGTCAACTATATGAAACATATGCAGCATAGGAAAGAATCTTCCTCACTTTGAAGAATTGAACAAATCTTTACAAACCATGAAACCTAGAACACACATACAAAATAATCCCATCAACAACATTAAACTATACTTTCAATTCAGTTGAAAAAACCCTCTTGGTTTGGCTACATATTTTTTTTACCAATCAGCTTTGTGGCTTCATAATAACTATAATTATAGCAATGATATGTTGCATTGGCAACATGAAGCAGTGGCAAAGCAACATACTCAAGGGTTCTCTTCAATTATTGCACAGTTGTTATACATGTGTTGCTTTGCCACTTCTTACTACATTGTGTTGAATCTTGAATCTGGTAATCCTTAAAGGAATACTTTGCTATACCAGATGACTTTGACTTAAAGAAGATATCAGGCCTTTCCCATCATGCCTTGATTCCAATAGGATTTGTGTACACGTTGCAATGAGAGGGTTTAAAACATAAATCAATCAGCAGACCTAATCCTAAAATTACGCTTCAGATATGTTTCATAACTAAACTCTATCATTACAACCCATGCAAAAGAAACAAACATTGGAAGCAAAGCATGATGGGAAGGTCCTGATATATACTGTGATTGGTGCGGTCTGATTCCTTATCCCTCATCCTCTGAAAATAGGTATCACATTGATGTTAAGGCAAAAAAAAGTTGTTGTGTTGCCCTCAGCGACCAACCCTGGTCAAAAATTAAAAAAATATATATTTGGGTCGGGAAAGTACCCAATTTTGCTCAGTTTGGGTGTTTCTTAATATTTTTTTGAAAACAGGGGAAATTCACAAAATTTGGTACTTTGGGGGGCTTTGAAAAAAATGTTAATAAGAAAAAAAATTCCAACCGACCAGCTCAATTTTTCAAAAATTCCACTCGAGGGCAACGGAACAATTATTTTGTTGGCCTTTTAATGCCTGTTCAAACAGCTTGACTTCAGTTATCAAATTCACAATCAAACTGAAATCAAATGGAAATGCCACACTTGACAATTATATTCATGTCAAAGATAGTGGCAGCACATGGTTCACTGCAGCTTGTTGGAATACATAAAGACAGGAATGTGGCCGGGGGGTTAGAGCATGGGACTTGTAATACAGAGGTTGTGGGTTTGAACCCCGATGGCGGCACTGCATGTCGGACCATGACTCCTTGTTTCCATGGGCAAGAAACTTTACCCTAATTTCTCTGTGGTTCAGAAGTCACATAGCCATTAGTCCCCTGTGTGAATGGAGCTTCTTGGGGCGCTGCATACAGCGTATACCTGGTGAGTCATTATCACAACATAAATCATTTCACCAGCAGGGCCGTACGAAGCAGGGGGGCAGAACTTTCCCCCCCCCCCCCCCGGCTCGAAAAAGCGGGACGCTGGCGGGACAAATATCAAAATATCGGGACGATATTTTACTACTTTTACTGTCCCGAGATTACTGTCCTGTTAAATTTTAGCACAAATATTAAGGTTTTATATCGATTTTGGGCTGAAAATAGCAAAATGTTCGCGCTGCGCGCGCATTACAAACAAATTGACGGTGTATACATCGGCACGATACATGAATTTCGGGACGGTAAATGTGTTTGCCCCCCTTGGCTTACATGCCTTCGTACGGCCCTGTTCACCAGGGTTAGAATTTTGGCGCGAGTCCGAGGTCCAGTTAGATTCTCGTAAACTGTTGAATAATTCACACAAACTGAATAGAAGAGAGTCCAAAGACTCTCGCAAATTCAATCAGGTCGAGTCCATATGGACTCGCGCAACCCTCCACGAAATTCTACCCCTGTTTCACGCTCTTTGATTGAGCAGAAATGTGCTGTTTTGGCCAGTTCTCATCAAGTTAAACCGTGTTGTTACAATGCAATGAATCTGTTGCTTATACCTTTTGCCCTTTAGTTATTCAATATTGTCGTAAACAAATATGTATCATCAATCAATCAATATTCACTGTAACTCTATGACATGCATACCACATAAAGGAGTCTATTTGTACAGGGGACCAATAGCTTAACATGACTTCCCAACCAAGAAAAAAGGGGAAGTGAACAACCAGCCTGGGGCTCGAACCCTTAACCTCTGTTTTACAAGACCCGTGTTCTTACCGCTCAGCCATGCGCCCCTCTCATGTTATTGTTTTGTTTATCTCTCAAATTCTGCCGCATCGTTACTGAGTAGCGAAGCTGTAACTCCTACACTTGATGTCCTTCTGTCACTTGCACAACAAAATTTTTCAAAATGGATTATCTTCTTATATAGTTTGGTCAGCGCTGTAGCTCAACAGCATTGTTACTGACCGGTGAATCAGTTGCTCCTACATTTGATGTCCTTAGACAATGGTTGCTCCTACATTTGATGTCCTTAGACAATTGCGTCAAGTTGAGGACTGTACAAACGACACCTATACAAGTTTTTCAATATCCATCAATCATACTATTATTTAGGTCAGCTCTCAAATTCAACTGCATCGTTACTAAGCGAAGAATCTGTTGCTCCTACATGTGAAGTTCTTTTAACATTTACATCATCTTCAAGTTTTTCAAAATGTGTCATACTCATTCCATTTTGGTCTTTGCGAATCTCTTTAGGTCTGTAAAATAACATAAAACATAGAAATTAGGCACTCATTAATAACCAATCAGTCAATTTTGCCCAAAGAGAATGGTGCAAGAATCATTATTCACACAAATACTTCATCATCATCATTATGCTTCGAGAGCAGGCGACTACAGGATTTTTCCAAGCCCATCGATCTTGGGCAATTGTGACAATTTGGTCAGCTGACAACTCATGATCGTCATACCCTAACAGATGATTGATATGAGATAAGAGGTACAAGGATGCCCCGCGGCCCGGTCTCTTCTTGCCATGTGGTGGAATGTAGAGGGCATAAAGTCTGACAGGCTCATCCTCTGGGAGACGAAGGATGTGCCCCAGGAAACTCAGTTGTTGCCTCCTCGCACAGTAGACAAGGGGCTCAGTCTCAGTCATTGAGTATACTGCACTGTTGGATACACAATCCCTTCTTCTAATATCAAGTATAATCCTGTAGCATTGATCTTACATTCCATATCTTGTCTGAGATATCACCCAGGATTCACAAATACTTTAATACAATGGTTACAATCAAACATGATATTTGTGCCTGGGTAACTACCCGTATGATACGGGTTCCAAAGGTAACCCTATGTGAGACCAAAAATTTACAAATATAAGGGAAATAATTCCCTATATAAGACTAAAAAAATCAACTATATCTGTTTGAATAGATATCTATAGGACCTTGTTCAAATAAATTATCTTAGATCATATACAAATGTGACGAAATAATTATTTCAAAAATGGTAGTAAATATGTAACTTTACACCATCTGAGCTATTTTAAGAGGTGTTACTAGGTATTTGAAGCATTTTATTGGCAATTTAGACATCATGATCATCAATCCAAGCAAATGTTGCTTATATCACAGATTATGGAACACATGGATGATAATCTGCGGTCTTCCTTTGAAGCTATATGTGTTTCATTAAAGAAATACAGCCTTCAACACTGTCATGTCTTATGGGCACACGATAATAGATCCATCAATTAATTTTAATCCTCATCCTCACAATACAAGTGATGAGTTCAATACATCAATGATACCGATAGCCTTGTTACTCCAGACTGATACAGAGACATGAGGAAACAAATAGCTGGTATGGTTTTATTGAAATTTTGTGCGTGCATCTTGTCACATAAAAAAGCAAAGGTTAAACCAAGGAAAACTGGCCTGGATTTTACTGAAGAAAACGTTTATTAATTTCAAGCTCACCAGCTCAGTGCATTTTCTTTACATTGTTTTTCAGAATATCATATAATTTGCCATATCTTTAGAAGTTTTTACAGGAGACTATTTTAGAGTTAACTGATTCAACGGTCAGTAGTTTCCATTGTGTATGATCATTGGTTATGACAATGTTCATCATAATTCCCGTCTAGGCTGTGTTTCAAAATGTGTCACACCCAAGGTGAAAATGTCAAGTTTATCTGATTAATCTTTAAATCTTTTTAAGTTGAAGATGAATATCCCAAGTTTCAGAAAATATAATGACTTTGCGTGATTTATCGTATTTTCACCGATATATTGGCGTTTTTGACCGACCATCCAAAAACTAAACCATGTCGGACGGAAATGCATTAGGTATTTTCTGACAAGGTTTGTTCGTAATGAAAGCCATTAGTTATGCTGTTTTTTGTTTTAAAACAATATTTAAATACAGTTCTTTAAATACCATATGAAAAGTTTTGAAATTTGTTTTTGTAAATTTCTGAAATTTTACTTTGCGAATTATTTTGGGTGAAATTCCGTCCGACATGGTTTGAAGACTACAAAAAGTAGATAAAACAAAGAAAATCGTTATTGTTGACAATGTGGTCTGTATAAATCCATCATAACCTATCAATTATTTGGGTTGTGCATCAGAATAAGAAAAAAATTCAAACCTGCAAAATCAGATTTTCATGGTACAACGGATAAAAAAAATTTCCGTCCGACATGTTACTCAATTCCGTCCGACATCTTTTCGGGTAAAAAAGTCGTCCGTATAAATTTATTCTATACATTTTGAAATGTTTTTGATCATGGTTGGTTGGCTGCTATTTAATTACAAAATTACAACTGAAAAACCATGTTTTTCAGTTATTGCCTTTTATGGGGCCGAAAAGCTGTTGAATTCGGCAGGTTTCGTGAATTTTCATGATTTTACGTTACTTTATTTAACTTTTTTCTTCAGAATTGTTTTGCAAAAGAAGCTACATGGATAGGATAATGAGCTAATTATATCATCAAAAGTTCTACCAACAGCCTCTAAGAAATTATATGAAGACATTTTTGAAAAATTACAGCATGTCGGACGGAATAGATTTTCATACATGATTTTGCATGCCCTTTCCCAATTATTCAGCGATGAAAATGATCTTGAAATATTGAGATGTATCATAACTAACAAAAAATCACTACAAATTGACAAATTTATCACAATAAAGATAAAATATTGCAGTAAGTATAACTGTCAACATTTCGTTCCGTCCGACATGCTTGCTGGATTCCGTCCGACATGGTAGCATTTTGAGAGGGCGCCTTTCGATGAGATATATTTTCAAACCAAATTTCATTTCAAAGTAATAACTTAAATGTTCTCTTTCAAATAATAATGCTCCCAAATCACCTTTCATTTTAACTTCGATTGAATTTCAATTTTTGCAAAATCCGTAGAGAATGCCATTTCTATCGATTCCGTCCGACATGGTCGGTTTTGTTACGATAAACAAAAGCACGAGTAACTTTTAAAACTATTTATGTGATTTCTTTGTAGGAGGGTACAGTAGGTATATTTAAGTGAAAAGATTATAACTTTTAACCTCCTTTATAAAAAGTGAGAGCCGTTTTCTCTATCAAATTCCGTCCAACATGATTACGATCATTTTGAAACACAGCCTCCATTTCAAACACTCGTGGTTTTATTGATTTTGAAACACACATTGTATCAAAGATCTTGACTCACATGGGTTCTATTGAATTTTAATTGAGTTTAATATCCATGTGTTCCAAAATCTGTGCTTAAACCTAGATTCTTGTTTTTCCCGTTATAGTAACCATCTTGTATGGGTGCTAGCAGCCACATGCTCTGCCTTGATGGTATCCACGTCTAACATGAACAATTGTATTATTTTTTCGAAATATCATTATCACTTGTTGTTACCAATGTTTGTAATGTGGGATGAAAACAAATAAACTTAAATTTGAACTATCAGAGACCCAAAAGCCAAATGTGTGACTTGCAAAGCACCAGGTTGATTTGGACACCCTAAAATGCAGGTCTCAAGACCTGTCATGCAGGTCGCACATTTTTGGGCATGCAGTAGGTTCCCAGTCAGAATATCAAGTTACCATTCTTCTTTGGGGTAATCCTATAAGAAAAGTTCATCCTGTGGGCAATTCATTTTAAAGAAAAAGAGAATTTCTTTTGTGCATTCAACATAATCCATAAATCAAAGTAGTACATCATACCTTATAAATGTAGCAAGAAGAAGCGGATCTATTGTTCGGTCACATTCTTCAGGACGAAGCAACCTGTCAATCTCGCTAGAAGGTACCGCCACGACAACAGTTGCTAGGATGGTAAACGTAGCATACCACATGAACGATAGCTGCAGATGATGAAAGGAAGCATTAAAAAATTGTTCATTGACAAGTCAAAAAATCTTTTATTATCAACTAAGGCGCTGAAGCACAATTATGCCACAACTTTGTGCGGACTGACGAAACCTGGCCACAGTCTTCATTTTCCAAGATGGCAACCCTAGGCTTGATTATGCATTTCTAATTTCAAAACATGTAATGAATATTATACAATAATATTGGAGAGATCAATCAAGCCTACGGTCGCCATTTTGGAAAAATAAGGATGTGCCTATATTACGGCCGGCCGCACAAAGTTGTGATAAATAAATATTTTCAAAGTAAAATTTTCAAGCTTAATTTTGGTTTGAGTCTGTGGTGTTATTTGCAATAAAAATTACTGGAATTGTGTTTGTGTTTGCTTTGACTATAAATTCATTTTAAAACAAAGCATATATTCCAAATTAAAATATCACACTTGTGCGCAAATTTTGTGAAAAAATTGACACAAAATTTCAGTGGGAAATTTTTGAATCAACACTAAATAATGTTACTTTTGCCATATTTCCCATAGACTCCTGTACTAATTTTTCACCAAAAGCTCCAGAAGTGCTATTTTTAAACTGACTTGCATTAAAACGATGCCGGTGATCCCCAATTTTTATTTTTAAAATCTGTTCAACATCGATAAAATATTATTCATGCCGATTTTTAGCAGCAAATTTCAGTCTGATCTATCATGGACCAGACACCTTAATGAGCAATACATGTCAAAATAGAAAGCTGTATGTAGATATATTTGATAAAGCAGTGACTGTTTTCAGCTATGAAGGAATATCGATTGTCTGTTGATTGATCGTCTGTTTATTTCTGTATGTACTTTTCCCAGATAAAAAGAAGTTACCTGTAACGCGGGAACTAGTTTTTACGCATTGTCTTCCCGGTTAGCGCCGAAAATAGAGCGAAATAGTAACGAGTAACTACGAGTGCTCCCGAGCCAACAGGCCTTCAGTGATAAAAAATTTTACGTGTGATTTCCTATACTGCAAAATGCTGATTTTACAAATATTTGCTAACAGTAGAATTTTTTAACTTTTGGATGGTCAATTGTGAGTGTCAAGTGGATGTCAAATCGAAATATATGGGGTCACCGACTGTTTTTAAAAGATAGCTGGAGATGAAATTACATGGGGTAAAATCTAAAAAATAATTTTCATCGCCGGAAATGTCGAAATTTGGTTTTATAACATCGAACAGATAAAAACAGTTAATTACGTTAATTAACCTAACACTCTAGTTTTCATGTTATCGTCGATTAAAAGGAAAATGACGTCATCATATATGACGTCATAGCTCGCTTAGATGGGCGGTGACCCCCATTTTTTATTGCTGAATTTTGAAGTTTAGACCCCATTCTATTAACTGACAAAATATAAACAAAATCTACTGATAGGAACTTATCACCGCGATCGTCCTTAAGGGTCATTTTGGCTAAAAAGGTACCCATTATTAGGGAGTTTCATCCAAAAAGGGACCATGTTTAAGAATTCATCCAAAAAATAACTTTTTCCCTGTACTTTGGACTGGTGGGACGAAAAAGACACACAGCAGACATGTAAGTCACGAAAAAAATCTTAATTTAGCCTAATTTCCGATCATCCGCGTGATTCTTTGTTCATTGCTTAAGCAGAAGTATATTCATGCTACACTGTTCTGGTTCCAGGCCATTTTTAATTATCACGTTCAAGGAGGAGCTGCCCGGGAAAAGGCAACAAATTGTCATATTTTACGGGATTTATTATATACTTCGATGTAACAGCGGATAGTTTCCAACATTTTGACTGAGGAGAATATAGACCCATGTTTACGGCCAGTATCTAAAAATTGGGGCCATGTTTAAGGATTTTCCACATAAAACCATACCCCATGTTTAGTGATTTCTTCCAAAAAAGCGACCCATTCCAGCGGCACATCCCCGTATGCCTTATTTTGTGAGAACCCCCAACCCCGGGCATGAATGCGGTTCTCCCTTAACAGTGATTTGAAAAGGATTTCAACTATCAACCACATCCGGCGAGATGTGTGTTTCGAGAATTCCCTTTCAAAGGTTTGTTCAAAGTCACGCCGGCTTTCAAATTCACCCCATAGTTTACAGTAAATGCAAATTTGCAGTTTTGCACCCTTTATTTCAATGCTTATAGTCACTACACAAGCAACTGCAAGCGACTGTTTCATGCAGTAATAGGATTATCTTTATACATCTACAAACTCTGTGTTACTTACCCTATATAATCCAAAAGCATCATCTAGACTGCCTTGGTTAACTATTGCACCGATGCTGATCCACAGGCCTAAGAAGGAGCCTGACACCATACCTACTAATGTTCCCCTAAAAATATAAACAAATAAGAGAAAACAATTAACATACAACCAAAAATGTTACCAAGTCAAATGACTGTAACCTATTATTAACCTGCGTTATAGCGCGATCCAATCTAATAAGATTGTACGCAAACAACTGCACCATCATTATCAGGTAACAATGACTTCTTATAATGATCTGCGTACATGATGTCATTTAGCGCCGAATGCGTTTTCTCATAAAACGCCAATCAAGCGTGCGTATGCACCACACACACACATGTTTATCATATTATGCGACTGATTAAAATTCTCTTATAGGGATAAGTAGACCATTAAGTAAGAAATAAGTTTAATAAAGTATTTCTTACGCATAAAAGGCATTAACAATGTCGAAAGATGGGTATCAATGACAATAATTACTTTGCACCATATTTTAATTTGGTCATTGTTTAAAATCATCAGTGTTTGTTTTGTGCCTCGGTACTTTAGCTCAAAACAAACACCTCCAATTTTAAACAATGACCTCAAAAAAGATGGTGCGCAGTTATTATTGTCTAATTGGCCACTTAATCATTAAGCTTAATTGTCTTGCAATTTTAGTAGCAACCCATTGCTAGTGCATTCTAACAAAATACAAATGGTTTGGTTTTAAAATAAGGTGTGAAATAAATTGTGATGTGCTTACACAGAAAGACATATGCCTGAACTATGTGTTTACTGCATACATTAAGAAGAATACAAGTTAAGTCCAGGTTGGGACAGTCCCTATCTGAGTGATGGGGATGTAAGAGATGATTATCTCAAAGATATTTAAATCTAGACAACCAGAACTTTTACTTTCTCAGAGCAACCGATGCTGCGGACAATACAATTGTGCTTCAACTGGGTTGTGTTGTCTATTGGAAGTGATGTCATCAGATGTTGAAGATGATGTCATTTTGCGAGGAAGAGTTTTTATTGTCCTGTCCCAGGCGTGCCATAGGTTCACTCTCACCCCATCACTGTGGTTGAGAGAAGGTTGTTCGGCTCTTTGATCCAAACGGATTCCTTTACTCCCCTTTCAAACCAACCACTTTCCCAGTCCAGAATATTGACATCGTCAAAATCAAACTTATCTGCACTGGCTTTCTGATATTTCCAACAGCTATTTCGTCTGCAACGTCGGTTACTCCAAGTAAGTGACATTTCTGGTTGTCTAGATATATTTAAACTTATTAACCCAGATACACTCCCGCTCGAAAGTATTTCAGCATAATTAAAGACGTTCAGAAACAGATTCATTAACTCCCCTTTGAAACCAACCGCTTTCCCGGTCCAGAATATTGACATCGTCAAAATCAAACTTATCTGCACTGGCTTTTTGTTGTTGTCAACAGCTGTTTCGTCTGCAACGTCAGTTACTCCAAGTAAGTGACATTTCTGGTTGTCTAGATATATTTAAACTTATTAACCCAGATACACTCCCGCTCGAAAGTATTTCAGCATAATTAAAGACGTTCAGAAACAGATTCATTAACTCCCCTTTGAAACCAACCGCTTTCCCGGTCCAGAATATTGACATCGTCAAAATCAAACTTATCTGCACTGGCTTTTTGTTGTTGTCAACAGCTGTTTCGTCTGCAACGTCAGTTACTCCAAGTAAGTGAAATTTCTGGTTGTCTAGATATATTTAAACTTATATTAACCCAGATACACTCCCGCTCGAAAGTAGTATTTCAGCATAATTAAAGACGTTCAGAGACCTAAATTTTATTTATAATAAACGACCTAAAATCATCAAAGATTCATACTAGTATATGTAACTTATCTCTCAATATGAATAAATTATGTTTGTTTTAATATTTAATTTTCTATTGCCATATAGAAATGGCTGATTTCACGGGCCTAAAATACACCACAAGTACAAATCTCATTAATATATTACTTACCATTTTCATAACCTCATTATTACCTTGTAACCAGATAGAATATTTTCAGGTTGTAATTTTTAAAACAAATGCGCATAAATGTATATAAACTCAAATTTTTAAGTGCAGACGAAAGCAGTAATGTGCATTACACGCCACATTTTTCAAATGCAATGAATGAAATTCCGGATTAGTTAGCTAGTTCGATAACTATACAATATAAATTCTGTCAAAAAAAGATAAAAATTAGATAAACACCTTTTGAGATATGGCTAAATAGTTTTTGTGCGGAAATACTTTTGAGTGGGAGTGTATGGTACTGTATAAATGGTATATTTCACGCTACATTTATTTTCACGCTTTTCGCACAAAATGAGATTAGCGCGAAAATAAATGAACCGCGAAAATTAATGTGAATTTTTTTTTCATATATGCGCTAAAATAAAAACGCGCGAAATGGTCCAAAATTGGCTGAGCGCGAAAATTACCGAGCGCGAAAATATTGGCGTTTACAGTAAAAGCATTTAACTATACACACCTTGTGGTTGCTCTTGTCCAAAACATTCCCAGAAGAAAAGCGCCAACTAGTGGTCCACCTAAAGCACCAAATATGCTGTTTGCCATGGTAACCAAGGTGCCCATCTTGGTTGCTAAGAAAGCTAGACCAATTGCAAGTGCACCAAAGAATATAGCTGGAATACAAAAAAATATCAGACTTTATGTGTGATGAAAGGCATTGAACTCTGCGGTATACTTGCATATTATGGAGTTTTGATGCACAATTGTGACCTGTCATATCGAAAGGTTGGCATAGTAAATTACGAGATACAGGCCATTGAAGCTGAGCATAGTCAAAAATCATGTCCAAGGTCAAATTTCTAATTTCATCAGAATCGTTACCTTTGAAGTATATTCTATCATATTAATCAGATTCCAACATCCAAAACGTAAGATAAATCTTTTAAAAACCAAGATAAAAATCCTTTCTCCATTCAAGTTTTACCAGTACAGAAACTTTAAAACTCAATTTTCTCAGAACTATAGTTTTCTGAATCAGCTCGATGCCTTTTACTAATTTGGATGTAACTTTGCAATCGAACATCTAATAACCAAAAGTGTCATTTTAAAGCTTAAAATATAATCTCTTCGATGAGACCAAAAAATATCAATTTTCATTTTGGGACCCTTAGGGTACCTTTTGATATGATGGGTCACAATTAACTTAAAATCTTAGCAAATCTTTATTCTTTCCCTCGCGGAGGTCAAGACTTGAAAAAAAAACCAAGCATCCCGATTGCCAGACAGACGCTCTATCACTGAGTTAACATTGCAAGACCCGATGGTATTGAAGCGTTAGATATTAAGCTATAGGCCTTCAATTCAAATC
Source organism: Ophiothrix spiculata (assembly GCA_000969725.1). Lineage (NCBI taxonomy): Eukaryota > Metazoa > Echinodermata > Ophiuroidea > Amphilepidida > Ophiotrichidae > Ophiothrix > Ophiothrix spiculata. Next base: position 59,067 of record JXSR01S041424.1, on the reverse strand, counting down.
CATGTTTCTCTTCACTTCTCTAGCGAGAAGCATTAGATAGAGAAACAAATTATTTTTAGCGAAATAAATATGAGAAATTAATAAGATTCGGGGTGGCTTTGGTTCTGGGCGGTTGGCTATTGTTTATTCCGGTTGAACCGCCCAGAACCGGCAGGCAACCACCGGTTGAGTTTTGAAGCGACCCCTTAATAGATTAATATCTAACGCTTCAATACCATCGGGTCTCATTAACTCAGTGGTAGAGTGTCCGTCTGGCAATCGGGAGTTCCCAGGTTTAAGTCCTGGTCAAGGCTTGGTTTTTTCAAGTCTGGACCCCCGCGAGGGAAAGAACCAGAGAGCCACCGGCTCAGTAACCCATGCACGAAAGCCTGTTAGCAAAAAAAAAAATGACTTCAAAGAAGCATTTTTTGAACAATGTTTTGTTTTAAATAGGGCCTATAGAAAATGGTTAAAATCAATATAAAAATCATACACAAACTTGTTAATACAAAATCTATACTTTTAAA
>JXSR01S041424.1:38894-54706 GCA_000969725.1 Ophiothrix spiculata | reverse complement strand
AATCTTGTATTTCAAGCTTCCAATGCTAAATAGGCCTTGTACATTTTTTTCCTTTGGGGGCTTCGCGGGCCGCACAATAAAGGTACCCGGGCCGCATGCAGCCCGCGGGCCGTAGGTTGCCAACCACTGGTATAGAGCTATATGCATTGCAAAAAATATAACAATTCTTAGCTTGTACATAACCTGGCAAAGGTGACAAATTTTAAAGGAGCACAGTCTGAATGGATAATGTAACTTGCTGAGATTTTGTAACCAAACCGGTTCCCATATTTTTCCCATTACCCATGTGAAATTTTAAGACTGACACATGTTTCTCTTTGAAGATATAAACGAAAATGCTTTAAATTATGATAACTGTAAAATTATATCTACACTGTGAAGTATAGGCAACTGTGAATTAAAAATTGCTCATAAAATCAAAATGGTTGGATCAACTAAACTGAATTTTCAAAGAAAATTTTATATATTTGTGAGCTTTCACATGAAAATGAAAACTAAAATTTTAAAATCAGACTGTGCACCTTCAAAGCAATACTATTAGATTTTGATCAAAAATTAATTATAGTTAAAACAGCCTAAAATGAAGGAATGTGACTATCTGCAAACGATTTCAAGTGTATTTTGTCATAAACTTGTTGGGCCACTGAAAAATGGTTAAAAAGCACATGCATGCTTTAATTCCTATACTAATACATGTGGAATTAAATTTGGGATCCCGAATTTAATTTTACAAATGACCATAACACAAAAAGTAAGCATACTTAAACCAAATCGATTGGAAGGTATTAATCATATCTATCCAAAACAAACCAAATAAGGTAAAAAAAAATATCGAACATCACAGGTGACAGGGCCGCTTCATTTTAACAGTTTAAGAAACTATCCAGGAGAGAATTTTGAATCCCAGCCATTAAGTATACTCACTTAAACATTTCGTAATAAGTGTATCTCTAGATTCCGAGTCGCCAGTCGGTCGGACATTTCTCGTAGCTCTGTGTTCTCGCCATTGTCTGAAGGGACGTATTATATCTATGAGGGCAACTGCTGTTAATGAGTTAATTCCAGATGATACAGTGCTGCATGAGGAAAGAGGATAAATAAAGAGCAACAATGGTTTATAAATATTATAGTGGGGATTAGGAAAACCAGTCATATTTATTTATTCTTTCTTCATTGAGGGTTTTACTGGTTCAGTGACAAACACTGCTTTTCAACCAGGCTCATAATGGATATGTATCTACAATATATATTATATATGATAAGAGAATAAAAGATAATATTTATTGTTTTACCTGTCATCTATCTTCTCATAATGGACGGGCGTACGTACGTTATTGTGAGAAATGGGCACCCCGCAGGATGTTGGTAAAACATTGAACATACTTAATAATCATGGGCGTAATAATGTACGCCCATCAATTATGAGATGACAGACAATAAATTGTATCTTTTATTCTCATTTTTAGTCACAAACTTGAGTGATTTGAAAGCCAAAAATGATGCAAACCTATTGCCAAAAAGCAATAAACATCATGATTGGAAAAACGTACACCCTATATTCAATACTAAAACCTACTTCCACTCAGTGATCTTGAGACTATACTACTATTTCCCTCAACATTTTGTCTTGGGAAATAGTATGTAGTCTCAAGACCTCAGGGCAACAGTTTTAATATAGGTTAGGGTTGGTATTAGTACCGGTAGTCAATAAAACATAAATGTAAAAAAATATGCTAAGAAAAGTGTAATATCAGGTTAAATTAAGAAAGTTAATACTTTTGGTTTTCTCAAGCATTTTATCTTATTTAATTTAATCTTAACATTAAAAGAGTTCTATATACTGATCCATTTAGTTGACTCACCATTTGGTGGACGTTTCGACAACACCTGTTGCCTTTCTCAACACTTAGACTGAAGTGCTGACTCCGACGCTAATTGATGGTTTCCTAGCGACAGTGTTGCCAGATCTTGTACAAGAGATGGATAAAGGAGGCTATACAAATCAGGAAAAAGAGGGGTACCACCATGAACTGAGACAAGGGGCAATATCAACATTCACATATTTATGACGATTTGCTGATTCCGAAGAAATATGATGTAGCAAGATCTGGCACTTTAGTCTAAGTGTTGAGAAAGACAACAGGTATTGTCGAAACGTCCACCTAATGGTGAGTCAACTAAATGGATTAGTATACAGAATCGAACTCTTTTAATGTTAAGATTATCTACCAATCCTGATGAATCTATTCAATGTTAATCTTATTTAACGTTTTTGTTGACAAACTTGATGTAGAAACAGGCTTATCGACAAAGATCAAAATAGCTTTTGTCAACGACATTGTTGGCAAAAGGCTTGTTGATACTACGCTTTATTACTATTGCCCTCATAAGCAGTCAATAATTTTGAGTGTGATAGTATACAAATATTTGTACACTATTAAACAAGTTAATTTCAGGCAATAAATTTTTGTTAAGATATGACAGATCAAGCAAATCTAAACTTAAAGGTGTAGGTTCTGATCACATTCTCATCCCCCAGGGCTCAATCAGAAGAAGTATATTTTTATGCCAAATGGAAGCGCATATTTTTCTGATTATAAATCCAAAATTTCACCTCAAAATTCTTAATAGTTTTGGAGATATAACATAAAATGTAAAAAATTGGTATATACCTACATTCCATTTCTCTTGTATTGACATAACAGCCTCATCCACAGGGTTGCATACTTTCTTTTGCATCTCAGGAGCAAACAAGACACCAGCTAAGGTTGAAACATTGCACAATGCATTTCAGAGGTCAAGGTCAATCAGTTAAATGTATATCCTGAAATAGGAACCTACACCTTTAATATTGGTCCAGCCTCATCATACCAATAGACAGATCGACACACCAACATACCTTAATGTCCCTGCAAATAAGCATGCTATAAATAGACCCTGATAACCTGGTATATGACCAAACTGCTGGCTGATGAAGTAAATTAAAATCTGAAACATCAATTGGAAAAATATAAAATAGTTAAGCTGTGGTTTCAGTGATGTAATCCGTTATCCAAACAATATGTGATGGTTCACCCCGAAAGGGGTATCTTTGCAGATGATATCAATTTTGATTTTATCATTTCATCTGTTGCAGCTTTTTCTAAGATTTAAAATGACACCTTATTGTTGAAATTGACCAAGGCAATGAAGTTTTACAACAGAAAAGCTGCTGGAAATTCTTATTTTTTTCTTTATTTTTTGTTGTCTATTTTCATCATTTTCTTGAAAAGTGTTTTGTCGCAAAGTCTCCCTTTTTCGGGGTGAGTCATCACATATGGTACTATCATCTTGCCATGCTAAATAATGTCAAAATGTCATGGTAACGTGGCAATAATCACAACAGACTAAAAGTGTTTGGTCATAACATCGCAATGCAAGCAGATAAATTTATTTAAACTAGATTCAAGATGTATTATTATAGGTTAATAAATGCGCATTACATGTCACGGTTGAAATGAGACAAAATCAATGTATGCTCGGTCAATTTTGATGTGTCAAATTCACAAGGCCCATAGGGGCCAAGTGTATTGGACAGAAATCAAATTTTACAATCTATAGATACACTTAAGGTCCAGATGTTCAGTTCTGCAGATAACCACCCCAAAACCACACATTTTCTAAATGAATAAATACGAGGGGGTTTTAAAAAGTTTTAACGATTACCAAGAAGGAAAAGAGCTATATCGATTAACTTTTGTCAGGATGGTCACTTGTCCTTGTGTACATTATGGTGCAAAAATGATATCATAATGCAATGGCATTTATACTTTCAGTACAGGTGTCGATAGATGTAAACAACCTGTCATCGAGAATCAGATAGACTGCATGGAGAAATCAAAGATACAGGGAGTAATTAAATCCCTGTATATGAAGGTTTGCAGCCTAGTAATTATTTAATGACATGCCTAAATTTTAGATGTTTGGTACCATACTATTGGTAAGAATCTCTTCTTTCCATTGATACAAAAAATATGGAAATAAATCAAAAAATTACATCATAATGACATAAGAAAGCGCAGCCGACCAGAAAATGTTAATTATTGCAAATGGATTTTATTGGCTAAAAGAGGACCCCTACAATGTCGGTCTCTGGAGAGTAGGTTTTAAGTGGGAAAAACATGCTACTTTGCACAGTGGCTATGTAAAGATGACTTAAGGGTCACATAATAAAATCATCTTCCTGACTGAATTTCTTCTTGGTGATCTTTAAAACTTTTTGATACCCCTTGATACCTGATCAGATTGCGATGAAGTAAGATTTGGCGGAGTCCTGACATCTGATTCTGTGACAAGAAATTCTGTAACTGAGAGAAGAAGATTTTGGATGTAATGATAATAGTTAAATTAAAACCTATCTCACAGCAAATAAAATGTTCTCTTACTTTCAGACTGATGGTCTGGTCAGGGATCTTGGTTGCCACATGACCCGGATGACGTTCGGTCATGTGACAAAATTATGGGTTGGTAGACTGGTTGGAGGTCGTGTCCTCCCTTGTCTTTCTTAAGGGAGCTGGGTTTTGAACCAATTAAGAGTCCTCATCTAAGATGGTTACACTGTCCCAATCAATGTTATGTTTTGTGCTCTTAAAGGGGCAATTCATGATCAACTTTTCACCCTCAAGGTCACCGCTTTCAAAATTCATTTTTTATCTTATAAGAATCCTCAACTGGTATATGTTGCGATCCCCTAACCATTCTTTCATATGTGCTTGCATTTTTGAGAAAAGTGAGGAAATGTGACATTTTCTAATTATTGTCGGGGCCCCGACAGTAATAACAACAAAGTAGCCTATGAGGATTTTCAATATATTAGAAAGATTGTAACTTGGAAATGAATGGTCGGAATCAAGTGAAATTTTCAGTATACATGTATATTTATATTGTACTCTTCTTTTTATTTGGCTAGAAAAGAGGCAAGGTTTTTGTCACTACAAAATCATGAATTGCACCTTTAAAATGTTGCACAACTGGTGATAATGAACATATGCAGCTGGGTCTCCTATTCTCTTATGTTCCGAGAGCCGGGTTTTTAAAGCCCGCTCTGACTCGCCAACGTAGGCAGCTGGGCAATCATTACAAGTTATATGCTGTATAATTTTCACCATCACTAGGTACTCACATGATATCCCACACGAAGCAATGCATGATGGGATACATGCACACGATATCTTCTCTTAAAAAGAAAATTGAAAGTATGACTAATCAAGACATTACTGGGATGTCTCTTCTTATAAAATGGCATGTGCAGGTGTATACTGTAAACGCCAAAAAAACGCCAGTAATTTTCGCGCACGGCCAATTTTGGGCCATTTCGAGCGTTTTTATTTTCGCACACGTGCACATTGTCCGAGTATGGAATATCCTTTGTAACAAAATTTTTGCGGTACATTTATTTTTGCGCTAATCCAGAAAAGCGCAAAAAAAAATGTAGCGCGAAAAATACCACTTATACAGTATAAGTAATTGAAAGTCAAAATTGGCTCTTTTACCAAATACAAAGTTCATAGATAACACATCACAATGTATGTTGGTTAAAACCACAACTGGTCTAACTATATGCCTGAATGTATTCAATTTGAAATTCTTGTCAATTGTGACCTGTTTTGATTTGCCATTAGTGTGTGCTTCCCATGAAGAAAAGATTGATGATGTGTTGGAATGCATAAAATTGGATTTGTCTATAAATTTTGGGAAAGTTTAAGACAAAACACAAAAATCTGACTTAAATGCATCTCAGCTATTGACTTATGCTGCTTTCATACTTATTGTCACTTTGCAGCTTTGTCCCTTGCTTCCTTTCACACTTTTGTAGCTTTACAGTTTTGTCGCTTTTCAGATTTGCCGCTTCATGTCGCTCTGAAAGATGAATTCATTTCAACTAAAAAATTCTTGTCGTGCGACAAAATTTTACCGATATCGATTATCTCAGCGACATGTAGCTTTACCGCTACGACAACCGGAAGCGGCAAGTTTTTGCAAAAAATATACGTCATGCAGCGACAAAGCTGCAACGAGTATGAAAGTAGCATTAGGGACTGCTTAAAAACTCAACCGGCAGTTGACTGTGGAACCACCAGTTCTGGCCGGTTGCTAATGTTCTGAATAATGGCAACTGCTCAGAAACACCGGTTCCAGACGGTCAGCCCCCGGTTGCTATTGTTCTGAATAAAAAATACTGGGGATTTATAGTGCGCTATGCCTCCCAGCTTTGTAATTCCACTCGGCCTCTGCACACTTTACAGGTGTTCGCTGACCACTGTGGCCCAGGTAAGCTCCATTCCACACCAACCTTGATCAGCCCACATACGTACCATCGCTGCCCGGATCAGCTCCCCGAGTTTCGTACGGGTTTCCACGAGACAATTAGCAGTTAGTTCCTTGTACAAGGGAATTTCAAGCACACTCAACTTTTTTGGCACCAGCGGGGATCGAACTCAGGACCTTCCGCACCGCAAGCGAGCGTCTTACCGATTGAGCTAACTTGCTGCTAATAATAATGGCATCTGTCAAAGACCAACAGTTCCGGGCATTCAGCCCCCGGTTGAGTTCTGAAGCAGCCTTAATTCAATTTGAGTATGCATAAAGCCAAAGTGAAAACTTGTCAAGAATACACACGTTTGGTTAATGAGAGAACACAATGGACCATTTATTTGTTCAACCAATCACCAGCCTGTTTAGCACGTTCTAACTTGTTTTCTACAGTCTATCTGATTGGTTGATAACCAGAACATCATCATGTGCACACCAATCACCAGTAAGTTTATATGATACTTACCAGGCTCTACAGTTGAATTCTCACCAACAGGCAAATCAGATATTGAACCTCCTGATGATAAAATAGAATTATAGATCTACAATTAGTATATTAGCAAGTCCACAGGCAGTGAATTTAACGGGGGTTGTAATACCCCGCCCCCAAAAAAGCTCCAAACTGTTGTCATTTCGCCCCTTCAAAATAGATCAAGTAAAGCTTTAATTTTGCAATATAAACACAGACTTGAGGATCCCTAGTTCAAATTATGGGCCTGTATGATGTGAATAAATTTACAATTTTACTAAATTGGAGATCAGGAGAGGGGTGAGGGCATACTTCTTGGCATCAACAGAGGATTATACAGTTTTGTATAACAAAAAAAATTATTGCATAATTATTAATCAAAATATTAACTCTTTCACTCTAGAAAGCCGCTGGGCTCACAAATGCACGATTGGCCCGGATTATTATTTCGACATAATTTATACAAATAGCTCTAAAAAATACGGCTATCTTAAGCAATCATAAGTGAGGGGGCTGAGAGCCGCTCGGAGCGGCTTGCCGACCAAATATGACAGATTATGAAAATAATATTTTGGAGTGAAAGAGTTCAAAATTGATGACAAAAAATATAAAGTAGATCCAACGGACAAGGTACAAAACACATCAAGGATCAAATTTGATACAGAAGGTTACTTAGAGTACAATTAAATAATTAGAGAAAAACAAAGTAAGCCAACTCAATGTGGGGAGGATAACAACATAAGCCTAGTGTCTAGAAATAAATAATGATAAGAAAAAAAAAATTGATATATGAATAACTTTGAAGGCCTAATATATGCACAAACAAAAATATAACAAACTCACCAAACAGCAATTAACAAGAAACGGATAATCTACAAAAGTGACGGTTAATAAACGGACTGCACGAGCTTTCGGAAACGGTATACTTTCCTTCGTCTGGTTCACAAGAACATATAAACAAGAAATATAAACAAATAAAACTACAACAACATTATCAAAATATATTTCCACAAATATTAAAATGCAACTTATTTTCAATGATTCCTGACGCTAAATGATTTCAAGCTAATATGCATGTAGGCCTCAGAATGTATAGAAGGTGACAGATCAATACTTTATTGCAATGTCAATTGCAATGACAGATGATTGATTGGATTAGGGCGCATATAGACAAAAGCTTACCATTATAGAATGCATACATAACAAGCCCTTCAAATGCCGCTAGAAATGTGATCAGCACAGAGAATGGGAGATTTAATGCCATGGACCTGTGTAAAAAACACACAAAATTGGACATAAACAAACAGATGTTTTGTTGTGTTCATTTTATAACATTAAATATGTTACTATACGAGAGACACATATGGCCTTGAGAAATAAGTCTTGAACTCGTTAATTATTGAGCATTGAGAATAGTTTGCTGGAATATGTTAAGGAGCATATTGTAGTGTCCTTGAGCAAGACAGTAACTCCCATGTATTGTGTATTTTCTATGTATTATATTATTATATATATATTATTGTATAAATTGTGTATATTTCTATTTAAGGTTTCTGTCGAGATTGTTTTTTCATGTCGGCATGTCGCAATAATTTATTGGTGACGTCGACATGTGTTGACATAAAGTTGATATCAAAAAGTTGATTTTGCAGGGAAAACAAAATTTTTTGGATAAATCTAATGACCCGTTTTATATGTAGACTTACCTATAATATGTGTGGTGCTCTGGCATAATGAGCGGAAAGTCGCGATTGAAAATTTTGAATAAACGGCTGCTAAAGTAAAAATATGATGAAAAGATCAAATTTCTTTTTTTGACATAAAACAAATAAATGCATTATTGTTAACCTATATTTCGCGTTTTGAAGGTCAATTACGCCGGGAAGTGTAATTATTCAAGGGTAATTGATCGCGTTTTGCTATTATACGCTATAGTAAACAGTAACTTTAAAATCGATTTGCGAGAGTTTTTACTGCCAGATTTTGACTGGACTGCCTTGTATTTTTTTATTTCTAAATGAAAATTGTAGAAATAAAGTATGACATATTATACATCATTCGAAAGCTGAGATTATAGAGAATTAAAATATGACATAAACTCAATTTTGAAAATCGCGACTTTCCGCTCATTATGCCAGAGCACCACACATATAGTAATGTGCTAGTTCTTTCTGCGTCCGACAATATGGATGATATAAAATTGATATTTTGTAACTTTTTTTTTTGTTTGTTTGTTTACCTCAGTTGGTCCGTGACGGACACATGCCATTAGATCCATGATGAGGAACCCATGGTCTCTTCCATTTACAACTAATAAGTATTAAATTATCAATGCAACACTTAAACACTTATGAAAGCTCAACTGCTAAGTATAATTTTACTTGCCCGGTTTTGTCAACAAATGAGATTTCATGTCGACATGTTGAGATATGCTTTATGTCACCATAAGGCCTGTCGACAAAAACTTTGCAAGATGAAGACCTAGATATTTAGCACTTTAAGCCTGGCTCAGATTATTCACAATGGAGGATGACGAATGAGAGTCATGGACATAAAACAACAACAACAACAGACTGTAACCCATGGCAGCCTGTGGTGGCTATAGCGATTTGCATCAAGTGATGGTAACACAAGGCAAGCAATGACAGGCTGCAAATGATACTTTTCCTTTGTCGTCACTGTCCAGTTTTAAGTCAACGAATATGGACGGAATCAAAATGACGTCTGATGTAACGTTGGCTTGCTTAGGGTAACGCAAGGTCGGAAATGCTGATGGTAGATCATTTACGAGTAATTTGCAACAGTCTTTCCTCCTTTACTGTCATGTCAATTATGCAGGGATGCCAGTGACAAAACGTTTTAAGGCCTGAAGAAGTGAAGGAAAGGCCTGAAAATGGTGTAAAAATGTCCAAAATAGGCTGAAAATGAATAAAACAACATACATTTTGACAACAGATGGGCCTGAATTCAGGCAATTGCCTGAAAACTGGCATCGCTGATTATGAAGGTCATTTCCTTCTTTACCACCGTCAGCAGATATTGCTTATTCTCTCCTTTTTCGTTGCTTTAGCCAATAATATTTAAATTTATGTACATTCGTCACCTTACGTTGGTGACTGTCACAGTCTGAGCCAGCCAGTAGCTTCCGATTTTATCTTTCCTGACTTGAATATTGGTATTGTATCATAAGGGACGGGTCACTTCAAAACTCAAAAGGTGGATGACTGGCCTGAACCAGCAGGATTTGGCGATTACCATTGTTCAAAATGACAGCAACCCGCCAGAACAGGCAATTCTGCCTGCCAACTGCTCGTTTAGGTTTTGAAGTAGGTTCTAAAAAGAGTGCCATTTGTTATCTGTAAATCAGTATGTATCCAAAATAATGGAGGGTATTTATACCGCGCGCTGATTACCCGAAGGTCTCAAAGCACTGCTGTGTGTCAGCCGCAGCGCTCCACAGGAGAGTATCCTAGGCCCGATCCTAGGTCGCTTTATACAGACGCCTATCAAACAACTGACCGGGAGAACGACATGGAATTAATGGGAAGAAGTCCAAAATAGGGGCGCAGTTATCAGAGGGTCAGACTCTTGTAAAAACTTACACTTTAGCATCTGTAAGTCTTTGGATCAATAGGCAGGAGCGGACATCCGGGCGTTTTGTTTACATTCGGGACGTTTGTCCAAATAGCGCGGTGAAAACATTTGCCGACTTCCCATTCAACTCAATGGAGAAAATGACGGCAAGCGGAAACTTCGATTGATTTTAGCAAATTGTCAAAATATTTCGATTCCAAAATCATATGAGATGTGTAGTATTCAAGTCATAACAAAATGACAAACAGCTCATCATATCACAGATTTTCGTCTGGCTAAAAAAGAAAGAAAATGAAGGGATGCCTGGCTGAAGTATTGATTGTTTTCACCGCGCACGAAGTCCAGCGCGAGTTATTTTTAGATCACTGTGCTACGTATACCCTGCGTATGCCCTGCGTATGACGTAGGTCTGCTTTCGCCTATAAGTGTACGGTATAGCAATATCCAGGAAATGCGGATCAAGTCAGTTCAAATATATACTTACACTTTAGCATCTGTGAGACTACGTGCTGCTAAGATCCTCTGTACAGCGGTCTGCCCTACTGCCCACAATGGAAGAGAATTCATCCAACCGCCGATCACAAGTGATGGAAAAGACATACGTGCTGTCAAGTCTTTTGGAAAACTGTGCGAAAGCAAAATGAGGCAAAAGTTTAGAAATTGTCATGAAACGATACAAGCACATTATTTTACGGCTAACACACATAATGGAACAGAAATTGCCTATGCAAAAAAATCTGCCATGCAAAAATCTGGAACCATTATTCCTTTGAAGTTGTTTTCAAAATAATACTTTTTTTTTTTCGTTGAATCCTACATCAACCTAGCGGTAGCCCCAGTTTACTCTACCAGATTCCAGTCTGTACGTAGGCATCTGAGCATCCAAGTTCCTAGTATATATGTCACAGTAGCAGGGTTGTTAGGGGAATAGGGGATGTGGGATGGGGTGCAATTTTGTAAGCATTTCAACCAAGGGCACTCAACTTAAAACAGAAAAAACAACTACTGTAAACCCTAATATTTTCGCGCTCAGTAATTTTTGTGCATGGCCAATTTTGGTCCATTTCGCGCATTATTATTTTTGCGCACGTGAACATCGGTCGAGTATGGAATATCCTTTGTAACAAACACATATTATTTTTCGCGGTGCATTTATTTTTGCGCTAGCCCATTTTTGAGCGAAAAGCGCGAAAAATAAATGTAGTGCGAAAAATACCACTTATACAGTATTTAACCACGAGGACGCTCACAGAACCGAGGATCGTACTCAGTTCTTTCTTCAAATATTGTGCAACTAAGCTCATATGCTTCAAGATATTACGCACAGACGGATTTTGAAGTCCAAAAATTGACCTTAATGGGGTTGGGAACAGTCAGGGGTAGAATACCCTACTCTTTATGATACTGGCTGCGATTACATACAGGTATGACTCTTCTGTACATGGGACTGACGGCTTTACGTCCCTCCGTAGGATGACAATTTCTCATGAAATATTTACCCAACTCTATATACTTCATGTGAGGAGCAGAGTAGATCTAGAATATCAATGCTACCGCCAAGATAAATGTCTAAGCAAAATTTCCGAGATTCCATTCCGGCATATTTGCCTGGAATCGAACCTGGACCCAATGCTTGTGAGGTGAGATCGCTAAATAACCACTACAGTAAAGCACTCCTTTAAATTGATACGCACTGAAAGTCATAAACACAAACCAAACTGCAACATGCGGTTTACATTGTGAATTTTCAACCCACTCCTTGTTCTTTGTATAGTTTTCTGATTAAACTAAGAATGTATGACAGATGGCCAACATATCAAAGAAATCAAGAATTTACTTACTAGAATATGTCAAGCCTTCCTGCATCATGATTAAAATCCCACACATGTTTGAATCCGCCGGCTTCGATGGTTCCCATGGTGATCACCATTAGAGTTGTCGCAAACATCACACAAAACATGATCACATCGGTCCAAATGACTGCTTTCATGCCACCCTGTATAAAACAATTAACAGCACAGCATAACACACTTTAACAAGCACCAATACATAAATTCAGAGCCGTCCTGCAACTATACCATTTGAGCTGATTTGCCCCTCTTTAGCTATTATACAGGGTGTCCAAAAATTAACTGCACATTTCTAAATATTTATACTCTTTAAAACCAGGATTCGCATGGCAACTATAGACATATGTGACCCATCATATCGAAAGGTACCTTAAGGTCGGCAAAATCAAAATTTATTTTTGGTCTCATATGAAAGCTGAGATTTTAAGCTTTAAAATGACACCTTGATTTTGGTTATTGTATGTTCGGTTGCGAAGTTACACCCAAATTGGTTAAAGGCATCGGGCTGATTCGGAAAACTATAGTTCTGAGAAAATCGAGTTTAAAGTTTTTGTACTTAGTAAATTTTGAATGGAGAGAGGATTTTTAGCTTGGTTTTTAATACATTTTTCTTATGTTTTGGATGTTGGAACCTGATTAATATGATAAAATACACTTCATTGATAACCTTTCTGGTGAAATTAAAATTCGACCTTGGACGTGATTTTTGACTATGCTTAGCTTCAATGGCCCGTATCTCGTAATGTACTATGCCGGTATTAGGGTACCTTTCGATATGACGATCCACATATGTATTGATAGAGGAGACTTAATTGTAGAATTATTTTGGTACCAAAGCATTTAAAAATGTGCATTTACTTTTTGGACACCCTGTATATCACTTTTGGTTTTACTGGATGATTTACCCGTCATGTACATGTATATGATGCTTAAATAAAATGTATTGGGTCTGGGAGAACCAGTAGCATCATGCAACCAACATGTTGCTTATTTTCAGGTCTTCTTATACGGGAGCGCGCCATTGTTGATTTGTGATGAATACACAGTTGACATTCAAATAAGCATGTCATGCACAGCACAGTGTACACAGCAGTGTTCCCGCTAAGGTTGTATGTCGCGAAATTGGTGCAGAAGCTCAAAAAATTGGCCCAAGGGGTTTCCAAAAAAAGAAGTCAAAAATAGGGTTTTGGTTAAACAATGTTCACTTATTTCAGTTTTATTAAGATTATATTCAAAATTACTCCCATTTTGGGGGTGATCGATCTTTCTGAAATTGGCAATGGCAAGATGTAATTTTTTCTTATATTAAATGTCATTTTGGTGCAAAGTCAAAATCCTTAGAGGGAACACTAGTACACAGATGTGCGTTTACACAGTACATGTAAATCAGCACACTATTCATCGTGCGTCAGGAACTTGAGTACATGCAAGAACTGACGCTTGGGAGCAGTTGAAAATGACAAAGCAACAAACAATTAAACACTATCATTTTGCTTAACGATTCTGCTAAATATTTTATGAAGATGAGTATCTGTTAAATTGAAATTTCATATGTTTCAGAAAAAAAAATTAAAATGTATTCAAACAGGCTACAGAGTTGTTCATCCAAACAACGATCGATGCATGCGTCCGCGTATTTTTATCACGCGAGGGTGCCTTCAACCATGTGATGGTTTCCATACCAAATGACATATTCTGAACTGACTGAGCCACGCTTTAATTTATAGTGGCTTTTACTCCTGGGGGATACTCAACTTTGAGGTAATTAAGTGCCATGTGCCACCAAAGAGACTCTGCTTTTTTGGCTCACTCTCACTGAAAGACCCCTTATTTTTACCAACTGACACTCAATGACCCCTATTTTTTCAAACTTCCTTGTCACTAAAATAACCTTCTGTCACTCAAAGACCCCACCGTTTTCTTAATTTGATGTAATTTTTCAAAAAAATTGCAAAAATCGTCAACAAATTCACAAATTTTTTGCTGAAATTCAAGCCATTTTGACCCAGAAAGACCCTACTTTTTAGTGAATTTTGCCTAGAGACAACCCAATTTTTTGCACTTTGTCACTTAAAGACCCCTTTTTTTACCCAATTTGTCACCAAAATACCCCTACTTCCAAGGTGCTTGGTGGCACCCATATGTCACTTTCATATGTGAGACATCCCCCCCCCCCCCCCCGGCTTTTACGACAATACCTCACCAGGTGTTAACTAACACATAGTCAACACCTCACCAGGTGTTAACTAACAGAATTGGGATTATCCATAAAGAGGCTTTTACCTCATCAACATCTCACCATGTGTCACTTGGTTAGATGCACTTTTAAAACATTGCACACTGAGATTAGACTCCCTATCGCAAGTGACTACAAATTTAATCGAATTTGAGATCAAATAAGGCTTGATCAAATTAATTTGGTTTTTGAGCAAAAAATCGGTGTAGAGATGGTCAGTTTTTCAAAGTACGGCAGGCACATACCATACAAAAAAGTTTGCAAAATCAACTCGTGTCAAATCTGGCCCTGATCACACAGTTTTTTTTTCTTAAAGAAGGGTCCCACCACTTCACTTACTATAACTGAACTTACCAGACTTGTGTATAATGTGCATACCATCCCAGTGATCAAGATTGTCTTCCAGAGCTCAAAATTGGTTACTGTGGGAAAAAGAGAAGATGCAATTATAAGCACAAATTTGCCACTGCAGGAGACAAGTCCGACTCAAAACAAAGGACACAAGATTGTAACTTGAGGTCGGGAGTTTGAATCCCAAGTAACTTAGAAAAAACGAACAGTCGGAATCGAGTGAAATTTTTGGTAAATATTTATGTTGTACTCTTCTTTTTATTTAGCTAGAAAAGAAGCAAGTTTTTGTCACATCACAATCATGAATTGCACCTTTAATTTAATTACATAATTTAGGCCTTACAAAAATTGTAACCACACTTAAAATAAAATAGCAAATTAAACACATCCAATAAAAAGCTAGATAAATACAAATATCACTAGAAATTAGTTTATAATAAATCGCAGTCGTAAATTACTCAATTATATATAAAAAATTAATAACATTACTATTAAATTCCTGCTTATGATTAGATATATCATTTTTATTTTAAAAGAAAAAACAAACAATTAGGTCTGAATAAATTTCCAATTTGCAAAAATTTATTACACTGTACACACAATGTTTTATACACAGAGGAACAATTAAGTAGTTTCAAGTACAGCACTTGAAACCATTTAATACTTCCTTTCAGTGCTGAGACCATAAATTACACCTTGATGCTTTTATATATTGACTGCTTTGAAGGGAATCTCAAAACCAATAATATGCCTGAAGCGAAATATTCATGGTTTTGAGATCACCGAGGGGAAATAATTTTAACCGTACCCCAAACAAAACGCAGTCAATATTCGTTTCATATACCGTATATAGATTTTTGGCATCTGGTTGGTTAAAAGAACAATTTTAGCACTTAAAATGCCCAATGATAATTTACGATATATGTGTACCGCCGCGGCAAAAGGGTCCAGTTGTCGACTC
>JXSR01S041418.1:0-19352 GCA_000969725.1 Ophiothrix spiculata | reverse complement strand
GTCTTTTTGTTACTTTCTAAGAATTTTTAATTCAAGCACATCCGCTGTAATTTCTTAAAACATTGATAGAATATTGTAATAAAGCAAGGAATCCATCAATTAAGTGGAATAAATTAATCGAGTGAGGAGTCGTGATTTGAATATATTTGCTCTTTTTTGGAAAACGCAGTCTCTGAAATATTGGTATTTCCGCAAATTATGTCATATGATGTTTTTTGACATGTTAAAACTTAATTTTGATTAGAAAGTTTATGAGATAAAAAGCAGGGTCAGAAGTTTGTTAAGAAGTATGAGAATCTGTTTAGATTCTGGCAAAAGAATTCTGTTGAGAATCCCCATATTCTCTTGCATTGATTTAATGTACACTTTGGAAAATTTTAGGAGAATCTACATGGATTCTCATCAAAAGGATTAGGAGGATCTTTGCGAAAATGAATTCTTGAATTTCAGATCCTGAAAAGGGTGATTTATATCTCCCCCCCCCCCCAAAGAAAACAATTCCAATTTAGAAATAAATGTGTAAAAAAAACACAAAGAACATATTTGTGTACAGAAAATATTGTAATTCACCTTCAAAGGGAGGGCATTTGTTTACATCTTTTTCCCCCTAAACATTACAAGATCTTAGCATCATTTTAATTGTTAAAGGTAATAAGGACAGCTTGCAAAGTTTAATTGTCATTGAACCCAGATTGTATTGAAAAATAAAATAATCAAATAACTTACAGCCACAAATTTTAAGTTAAAAGAGATAGTAGACAAGTCAACTTGGGCTTCCCCGTACCAAATAATAAGAAGAACCCCCTCAGGATCCTGATTGCACTGAAACAAAGAATTCATCAAATAAATTGGCATCTAGTTACATCAACTGAAATTGGTTAAAGACATTGGTACGGTAGTCTTTTTGTTGCTTTCTACAAATTTTTAATTCAAGCACAGCCGCTGTAATTTCTTAAAACATTGATAGAATATTGTAATAAAGCAAGGAACCAATCAATTAAGTGGAATAAATTAATCAAGTGAAGAGTCGTGATTTGAATACATTTGCTCTTTTTTGGAAAACGCAGCCTCTGTGATGTTGGTATTTCCACAAATCATGTCATGTGATGAAGTATGATAAGATATTCTTTGACATGTTAAAAATTAATTTTGATTAAAAGGTTTATGAGATATAAAAGCAGGGACAGAAGTTTGTTAAGAATTATGAGAATCTGTTTAGATTCTCGCAAAAGAATTGTGCGAGAATTCACCTTTAAAGGGCATTTGTTTACATCTTTTTTTTTCTAAATATTACAAGATCTTAGCATCATTTTAATTGTTAAATGTAATAAGGGCAGCTCACAAAGTTTCATTGTAATTGAACCCAGATTGTATTAATGAAAAAAGAATTAATCAAATAAACTAAAGACACGCTTTTTGAAGTTAAGAGATAATCGACAAGTCAACTTTGAGCATCCCCGTAAAAAATCATAAGAAGAACCCCTCAGGATCCCGATTGCAATGAAACAAAGAATTCATCAAATAAATTGGCATCAAGTTACATCAACGGAAATTGGTTAAAGACATTGGTACGGTAGTCTTTTTGTTGCTTTCTACGAATTTTTAATTCAAGCACAGCCGCTGTAATTTCTTAAAACATTGATAGAATATTGTAATAAAGCAAGGAATCAATCAATTAAGTGGAATAGAATAATCAAATGAAGAGTCGTGATTTGAATACATTTGCTCTTTTGTGGTAAACGCAGCCTCTGTGATGTTGGTATTTCCACAAATTATGTCATATGATGATGTAAGATGAGATATTTTTTGACATATTAAAATTTGTTGATTAGAGTTTATGAGATATAAAAGCAGGGTTAGAAGTTTATAAAGAATGATGAGAATCTGTTTAGATTCTTGCAAAAGAATTCTGTGAGAATCCCTAGATTTTCCTGCATTGATTTAATATACACTTTGGAAAATATTAGGAGAATCTACATGGATTCTTGCCTGAAAGATTAGGAGAATCTTTACGAAAATGGATTTTCCTTGAATTTCTAAAAAGGGTGATTTATATCCCCCAAAAAAAAAAGAAGAAAGCAATTCAAAATATAGAAATAAATGTGTAAAAAAGCATGAATATCATATTCATGTACCGGAAATATTGCAATTCAACTTTTCAGGGCATTTGTTTACATCTTTTTTCACCAAACATTTCAAGATCTTTGCATCATTTTAATTGTTAAAGGTAATAAAGGTAGCTTGCAAAGTTTCATTGTCAAATTCAACTTATCTTAATGTTTTTAAATTTTCTATTATTATACTCTACTCTAAGAGTTGAAAACTCAATTTTTGCATTTTTGCAATGATTTTATCTGTGAGTATCCATATCCATTGCAAGCAAAACTTATCACTTTGAGATGAGTTTACAATATATCACAAAAATTGAAATCATTTTCTGAAAATCAATCGTAAAACTTCAATACGTGGATTTAGGGTTTCCAACAGGAAGTCAATCTGTACCGAAATTTTAGCCCAAACACAGTTTTGCCTGCAAAACTAATAAGCCGTGACATTAGCTTCTGCAATTCATATACATGACAGCGGGTAATTTGAATTGTTGTTTGGGATGGATGGTAGTGCACATCCATATTACGCCTATTTGGGTACATCATTATGCCTTATCAGTGCATTGTGGGATTAAATTTCGGGCTCAATTGATTTCCGGTTGGGAAACCCAAAATCTGCGTATTGTCTTCTGGGTTTGCGATGAAGTCAGAGTTTGCAATGAAAAATCATATTAGTTAAATCGGTCCCTGGAGTTAAAATTATTTCTTACTTAAAGGTCTACTTATCCCTATAAGAGAATTTTGATCAGTCCAGGCATGACGATTGTCGTGTAACATGAAAAAACGCTCGCGTGGGTGGTGCATACGCGCGCTTGATTGGCGTTTTATTAGAAAACGCATTCAGCGCTAATGACATCACATACACAGGTCAGTATAAGAAGTCATTGTTACCTGATAATGACCGCGCAGTTGTTTGCGTAAAAGTATAAATAATCTTATTAGATTGGAACGCGCTATTACGCAGGTTATTAATGTGATATAAGTTGATGGTATGATTAATATATCAAACAATAATGTCCTAAAATCTTTGACAAACATACGCAAATAAACAGGGAATTTTTCTCTGGTTTTTTTGCATGAAGCCAGCTTTAAGGACAGATATGTTATTTATCAGTCTACATCCTTTCATCTTATTTATTAGTTTTATTGCTATACCTTTCGATAAAGAAATGCCAACCTTCATGAAATATTCATGTCATGGATACACATGATGGAATCATGAACATCAACAGTATTCATAACAATATGTGGCTGTCCAGCCTGTATGAGCCGTAAATGGCAGAAACTTCATTTTGCACTGCAGGCGAAAATACATGTGATTCGAAGGTCGTAATTTGCCGAAATTGCTTTTTGACAGATTCACAATCCTTGTGTTTACAAAATACTAGCAAAATTTCATTTCAAGAAAATAATAGGAAATGTGAAATAAATCTGCATATTTTTAAGATAATCAGAATCAACAGAAAATATAGGGTTTACTGATCTTTAAACGTGTTTATCTCAGTTATACGTTTTACTCTCGGACAACCTTTGACGGACCATAACTTGATTTCTGGAAATCTTGTGAAGTTCATTAAGGTGTCATTTTAATCCTTAAAGCATGGTCTTTGCAAATATTTGTAAATATGAAAATGACCAAGAGGTGGCGTGTACGGCTGGTTCGGGATGACGGTCACATATAGAAACCTGGCTACACTGTATGAATAAATCACCTAATAAGACTTGTTTTATTTACAGCTTATTCGTAATTTGCAGGTGCGCATGTTGAATCTTGATGAGAACACAGAATGATATATGATTGCTCACTTCTCTCTGGTTAAATTTTGACAACTTAGTACCTCGTCAGACTCTGTATTTTGAAAAACTTGTATCATCTACACATATTGTTAATTTGGTCAACATACAGAACCGAAAGTTATTCATTGTATTTTTTATTTATTTTATTTATAACATTCGGCTGAATGCCAGGCTATAATCCCAAAAGTGCATATGCATTAAATTCAAGGGACGCCTACGTGGTGAGAAAAAAAAGAATATTGGAAAGAATTTTCGATTTTAGATGCAGGAGGAAACAAAACCTGCAAGGATGAGTATGGATCAACAACCAAATTCGCGTACAACCTAGGACCTAGGGCAGAAACGCGGCGCCGACCCGTCCCCCGGGTACTTTACTAAATGAAGAAGCTTTTGATATGGCATGATTAAATATTTGGATATTTGGACCAAATGCATTTACGGTCCCATCCAAAAATTTTAGGGTTAGGGTCAGGTCATGATTAGTGAGTTAGGGCGGGTCATGGTTTAGTAAGGGTCAGGTCATGGTTAGTGAGTAAGGATCAGGTTATGCACGAGTTAGGGTCAGGGTCATGGTTATGGTCAAGATTTTGATGGGACCTAAAGTATACTTTTTCCAAATTTAAACAATTCATTAATGCTATTAAAAAAAAAAAAAAGAAAGAGCCACAAAAGGCTCTTTATAATTGTGATATGTGCTTTAAAGACAACTAGGATGTAAATTTCTGATTGTAATGATTTTTATGAAGTGGACTTACCAAGTTTGTTAACTCTTATCACCAACAAATGAATAAATACACTCATATGGTATAAATGATTTTGAAGAATTTGATCTTAGCAAGTGGTGGAGTATATTGGCTTAGCAGACTTTCAGATGTAAAACTTTTTGAAGTGTGCATGTACGATTAACATTATATAATATGCTTAATGATTTAAGTAAAATATTTATATCTGCATCATTTTTCAGGAAATCTCCTTCTCCAAGGTATTTGATCTGCCGGCACCTTCCTCCCTCCATAATGGACATACGAATCCAACGCTAGCAAAGGGAGATGTTAAGCTTACTAACGGAATTATAGAACAAGTGGCTCTTACGGGAGATACTATCAATATCTATGATGCTCAGAGTGACCCGCGATTTGACAAGGAGCTGGATAAGGCCATGGGATTTCACACCAAGTCAATACTGTGTATGCCTATACGGGACAACAGGTACCAGATAATTGGTAAGTGTTGATTTTTTCTTTTTTTGTATTTATTCCCTGTGCTTGGGTCTGGTTGTGGGAGAAAAATACAAAGATTTGTGTAATATAGTCCCAGAATTTTGGGGGTCTGGTAAGTGTTGATTTTGCTTGCGCTTTTTAACTTTTCTTTATTCTCCATAACACTTCTAGTGGCAGCCATCTTGGAACTCCCTTTGGCTGGCAACTCAAAAGGAAACTTTACAGAAATAAGTGTTGCCATATTTACTTATCCCAATGGGTATCTGATAAATTGTAGGTGCTGTTTGGTTGCTTGTCGGGTGAATTGCATAACCAGGAGGTTGCTCCCCCCTAATATTGTAATGTGTTAGTTCAATGCGAGTCATGTCAGTAATTTTGTACTAATGTTGTAATTTCTCAGTTGAAGTGGATTTATTGTTTTATTTTGAATGACAGCATTTTAATTAAAATTTCCTCTTAAATATCCAGAAAGTTTTAGTTAAAATTCTTATACAAGATTATGTTGTACACCCTGGTTGCTTAACCATCGATACACTGATAGACCAATTAATAGACAATCACCACTTAGAAAGTATAAAGTGGTGCCTAACGTAGAAAGTGGTGCCTTATATTGAATGTGTTCTTGTCCCTCCTGCTAGACTTAACACAATTGCATCAGTATTATTTGTATTTCCTAGCCTCTTTTTAAGAACTTCCATCGTCAAGAAATAGAATTGCACAATTGTTCAGTTGATAATATCATTTCAAAAAGAGTAAGCTACAAAAGGTTCCACATAATTATCAATCCATAGAAATTTGTCAAAGACACACAAATTTGTACATTGGAATAATATTCAAATGATCTAACATCTTTAAGATGTAAGTAGCTATTTAGAATATAGAAGATGTATTTTTGAAATCTGCAAATTCATCCACATTCCCCCCTGAAGTTTCCTAAATTGTGTACCGCCGCGGCAAAAGGGTCCAGTTGTCGGCTCGTACATGTTGCTCCTTGTAGCATATCTAATTTATGGTATTTGTATACATCAGATATGCTACAATGAGCAACATGTAGGAGTCGACAACTGGACCCTTTTGCCGCGGCGGTACACAATTTATTACTGTAAGCGCCAATATTTTCTCGCTCAGTAATTTTCATGCAAGGCGAATTTTGATTCATTTCGCTTGTGATTCTTTTAATGTGCGGTGGTATATACAACCGCTTTTTGCATACATTTATTTTCGTGGTTGAATTGAGTACGAAAAAGCGCAAAACTTAATATAGCGTGAAATGTAACACTTATACAGTACATTTTTTCAGGATACCAGCATTTTGTTTACAGTCTCACAATATAATTGACCAATTTTTTGCTTATGTGTCATTAATTTCCTTTGGCTTGTCTTGTTTTAGATCCATTTTCTGTTTCTCTGTTTTTCCTGTCTTTACCTTTTCCCACGATTTCTTGTCAAGTTGTTTTAATTTTTGTTCCGATGTTATACAAGGCATTGCTATTTACAGATCTCCTTGGTCTTCCAGCTTTGTCCTTCATATTGTTGCGTACGTTCTCTTTTTAAAGATGTGTATGTTATTTGTCACATGGAAATGGAGATTTGATTTGAGCCGACGTTTTGTGCTGTTTTGATAGAACCCAGCCTCTATGAAGCAAGATTTGTCAACTGATTGTTTGTTTGTTACATTAAATTAAAGGGGCATTGGACAAATTTTAAATTTTATTTGAGTATGATTTACACTTCATATGTTAGAAAATAACAGTTAATTACCAGATATCGAGAAAATGTTGATCTTGGGTATGAGGCTATTCTGTAAATGTATATTTTATTGATGCTATTAATTTATTAAGAAAGAGACCAACATTTTTTGTAAAACATTCCTTTCACATCATAGATTGCAGATAAATCAAAAGAAATTTAGAGTTTGCATTAAATCTCCTGAAAAGGCTAATTTAAAAAATTCAACTATAGAGGGCAGTATTTATCGTTGTCGACAACGATAATTAAAAAAAAAAAAAGAATATCTAAATATTTTGATATATGGGGTTTGGATTTGACAATGAAACTTTGCATTCTGTCATTATTACTGCATATACTTCAAATGATGCAAAAAATCTCAAAATGCTTGGTGGAAAGTTTGGGGATGATGCTGAACTTGTCCAATTCCCCTTTAACTATCCTTGGTTATACTGATTTTGGACCATGTATTGTTCAGAAACAATGAATATCTTACTTTTGATTATTGAAACATGGCAAAATACCTATTGCCAAAACATTTCCTGTTTGCAGATGTTTTGGCAAAATAGCTATATACAAAAACATCTGCACCCAGGAAATGTTGTTATTTTACATCAAACAATTGTTCCCTGCTTGGCTTCAGTTTCTAACTTTGAAATTAAGAAAGATGTTGTGTTCCTGATATAGAAATATTGTATGTATTTATCAGTCTGTGGTTTATGACACAGAAAGCAAGATCTATCAAGAATTAATATCAGTTGCCATTAAATATTCAAGCTTAGGGACAAAGAACTCTGAATGCAATTTAAGTTGACTTAGTTACTTATTGTAACAAATCAGTGCAGGGCAATTCCAAAGTAACGTCTGTGTCCAAAAAAGTTAACAATTTCATTTTAAATGGTCACAGAACCTAGCATAAACATTCTATCCACAAGTTTGTTGTTGATAATAGTGCCCACTGGTGGGACCAAGATATGTAGGTGTTTGAAAATAAAATAAATTGCATAAATCCCGAATTAACTTCTTCTAACGTTCGGTAACGTTTGTGACATCGCACAGTTATGTTTTGTGCTCTTAATGACTTAAAAGTAAAAGTTGTCTGACATGTTAGCAAATTTTATATTGCTCTTTCTACTGATGATGGGTAACATATTTGCAAATAATTTCAATAAAATTGTAGGGAATTCTATCATCAGGATTTCTTTAAATGAATTGTTTTGTTTGGTAACGTTTGGTAATGTTTGTGACATTTTGGTACATGTAACCTTTTGGTAATGTTCAAGTTGTGACATTTTGGTGTAACTTTATGGTAACGTTTGTGACATTCATGAGTTAAAACATGTGCTCATTCATGCATGGATAGAAAAACCTCACCATTTCTGTTTGGGTAATACTTCTCATGTACCAAGTTATAAACGTATGAGTGAAAAACCTGCTTATATGGTCAAATAAAAAAGCTGATTTTTTGCTTGAAGTCAAAAAAAAGTTCAATTTTCCACGGAATGAGCCTGCAATTGTTATAACCCACTAGTTACAATGTGCCAATTTAGGCAACAATTTATCTGTGGGATTAAATGCTCTACTTCTCATGTTATTCCAATTACGGTAATACTATATTAGCAATTCCTGTTGGTAGTAATTACACAGTGAAAGGAAAGAAGGGAAATGCTAGGTCTGTATGTACAAAAGAGGTTTAAGCTTTAGATTTAGTTTATTAAGCAATATTTTTTACTCTTTCCTTTACTGGACACATTTCATTATATCTTTAAAATAGAGTTTGTTTCAGCCATGATATTTTGTTTGAGAAAGATGTGAAATATTCTGTCACCAACATCTTAAAGAATTTGGAAAAAAAAGAACTGTGGCAATTAGACTAAGGTCCTTTAAAACAAATTGTGCACACACTTTATATCACCATGAATAGGGATGAAGGACAATATTTTCTAAATCATTTTCTAAATCACATTTATGATGAGATACTGCAGAAAACACCAGAAGTGAAGTCAACTGGCAACACCAACATCGTTGCCAAGAGACATCAAACAGTGTCAGTCTCATCACAGTGTTTCCTAACTATGTGGATTGTGATTTTTTGATGTTTTGTATGGTTAGGGTTAATGTAGATCCCTAACTGTACTGAGCACTTTTCCGTTTAAAAACTTTATCCTCGGAAATCCACAAGTTAAAAATGGCGGGTTTCCACCTGGGTTCGAACCCAGGACCTCTTGCATCTGGCATCCAAACCCAACTATCACTATGTCAAGCCACCGAACACGCGCTGGTAGCGATTTCGTGATCATTACTAACTACAATCTGTGACGTATTTGGACTAATTTCCTAATTATGTGGATGGTGATTTTTTTGATTTTGTATAGTTAGAGTTAAGGCAACTATAGCTAGATTATTATTATTTTATAACTTTGCAAGGGAGTAGTAGATACGCTGTTCAAAAATAATTAACAACCTCTAGGAATGTAACAGTTTTTTGCTATGATGTAACATCCAACAAGTAGCAAAGTTACCATTTCTGAGTCTGTTACATAACAAACGATATATATATGGCAATGCATTCATTTGAACTTGTAACACTATCCTTTGGCATTTAAATGTTGATACAGGTATTGTTACATGATGAGTAAGGTATAAAAAGGGTAAAAATCAGCAAGATATTTCAATGATATGCCCCAAGGAAGTAGTAGATACGCTGTTCAAAAATAATTAACAATTTCTAGAAATAGTAACATTTTTTGAAATGATGTAACATCCGACAAGTAGCAAAGTTACGTTACATCACAAACGATATATAAGGCAATGCATCCAGTTGAACTTGTAACACCATCCTTTGGCATTTCAATGTTGATACAGATATTGCTATATGAATTAAGGTACCAAAAGAGTAAAAATCAGCAAGATATTTAAATGATATGCCCCAAAGCAAATTGACAAGTAAAGGGATACTTGTTTGTACAAGAGAGGACGATCATAAAAATAGCCATTGACTTTTTCACACATGGGCCTATGTGACGCATAAATAAGTTATCCATACTTATGCAATGCTCTATATTTAGTTCATAGGACACTTCTTTACAATGGCCAAGATATATCATGGTACAATTTTTTGAGCTGAACAACTGATCCACTACCTTCTTGTTGATTCAATTGGCAAAATAAAAGTTGTTTGGTTGTCCTCCACCGCCCGTCCCTGTTTTTAGAAACTGGAAAAACGTTTTTACTGTACAAAAGTATACCGCTCCTAAATTTCAGATTTCCAAAAAGTATTTTTTTTCTTCGAGAATTTTGATCATTTGAAAATATTTTTTAAGGGGCCTGTTAAGGCTTATATTTTGACTTCCTTTTTTGGCTTATAATCTAAAAATATTAAGTTACAGTAAAGAAAAGTATACATTTCTAGAAAGGAAATTTGACAAGGAATCTTGCTAAAAAAATGCTATTAGTTTGGTTCAAAAATGACCATATTTGGAAAAAATAGCAAAAAACAGTTATTTTGCTTGAACATTTTTTTGGGAAAAGTAACTAAAAAAATTGTTACTGCCATTTTATCATATATCGTTTTTTGGAAACTGCACAAAATTATCTAGGATCAAATTTTTTATTTTTTCGAAATATAATGAAAGCCATGTAAAATGTGCTGTTAAATAATCTTTTAATTTTACCTATAAATAAGTTAAGTGTTGTAGTATTTCATTGTCTGTAATAAAAGGTAACATGCTGAAGTATCAGAAAATGCAGAAAAACTAAATTCTGCTTTAGAACAAACGACCGGGATTAACAGGCCCCTTAAGTTGTTGTTTTCATTTTGTTTACTACTGTTTTTAAACTTGTATAAAGAGATTTTTCGGTACAGTAGACTTATTTGCATCTTTATAGAGGCCATAATTTGGTGTAGCTTTGACTAATACATTTGAAAAAAAAATCTTTAAAAAATAAAAATCTGTGCACCTGCACTTGCTCAAAAAAGTTGTGGAGGACAACCAAACAATTTATTTTTTTTGGCCTTATGGTGTGTGTCATATACTGGGATACCTATAGTAGATTTTGAGTGACCTGTCACTTCATGAAAAAGTTATCAGTTACCAGAATTTGTTCAAACCAAATTTTGGTAAGAGCATGGAGTTTCAAATGATCTGACAATCTTTCAGATATTTAATTAGTTGTCTGGCAAAATGATATATGTTTGAAGTCTCCAAATTCATCCTCATTTTTTCCCTGAAATTTTAACTGTACCACTTTTTTCTTTTTAGGATTGCAATATATAGATATTGATTGCTTTAAGGGGCATGGTTTTGTGATCACCAAGTAGCCATACCTTTAATAAAAGCAGTCAATGTTTATTTTATACACTGAGTATATTGATTTTTGTCATCTGATTGGTTAAAAAATCATTTTAGCATTGAAGATGCTCAATGATGATTTACAGTGTCTGTTTCTGCTTTCGACCGCGCCAAGTTGTGACTCAAAATGCTGACGCACTGAAGCATGTGTTTGACACAGCGCAAAATATATTGAGCAGGCCTAGTGAAAAATATACCCCAGGCATAATGAATATAAAGAGCCAAGTTAAATTTAAGCTTAACCAATCAGAGGACATGAATCTATTATATGAGGTATATAAAAAGCTTTGCTTAATTCTCACAATCAAGAATACGTAAATATTTTTGCATGACAATTCCATATTTTTTTACACTTTAGCAATTACTTCTTTTCCATCAACTAGACCAGTTGTTAAGATGCATTTGAACATGTAACGTTATCCTTCTACATTTACCAAGTTTCTACAGGCGATGTCATATGAAATAGGTACGGTATAAAAGATACAGGAAAAGTCAGTGAGATAAATGATATGCCCAAAGCAAATTGACAGTTTAAGGGATACTTGTTTGGTCAAGAAAAGACACTCGTGAAAATCTATAGCCATTGACTTCATATCACAAATATCACTTGGTGTGATGCATTTTGGCAAAAGTTTTTTTGTTATTGCCCTAGGTAGTTTTACACAAATTAAGGCACATCCACAACATCGGACGTAAGTCTGTTTGGAGCAGGTACTAAGATACACCAGAAGTAAGGCCGGACGTAAGTTGTGGTGAGAACTGTGATCGGACGTAAGTTTATCGGACGTAAATCGGACTTACATCCGATGATTTACCTGCTAAAGGGCAGGAGTAACTGCAGTTACGTCCGGTATTAAAGTTACATCCGATACGTGGAAACAAATACCAGATGTAAGTATCGGATGTAAGTGTGACCTTCGTTATAAGTGCACTATGGAATATAACTTGCTCATCAGAGCGGAACCTAACGATTCCGTGTGTTTATTATACTGGATACTGGAAGAATGTCCGAAAATAATGTCTGTATATAATATGTAAAATTGTTAAAACCATTACATCAACATGATCAAAGGCGTTTCAGGAAACATGATGAAATTGACCGAGTTCGTTTTTTGTCTATAGATCAAGGGAGGGAAACGTTAGTTTGGCATCTGTATGATTTCTTGTGTATGCAAACACAGATCCTTACTTGAATTCAGGACTGATAGTATACATATATATTTTTTTTTTTAAAAAGGAACAAACTATTCTTAATATACTGACGACAACGAATTCGTGATTTCTAAAGTTTATTGATGAAAATGTGCAATATTAACTTGCGGGTTTACTCCCGACGACGCTTCAATCAGATGTAAACAACGACAAACTATCGGAAGTAAATTCATATATCAGCCATGTGAGAATGTGAACCAGGAGTAGCAGAAATAATTATTCCAATTACAAATGAGCGTACCATTTGCTCTATACAGTGATGTGTGACAGAGCCTTAAATGTGACTCACAAAATTCGAACAAATGGAAATGAAGCAAATTAATTGAAATTCAAATTGGATTGAAAAACAAACCATTTAGATTTAATTACAAGAGACTTAGTCTTTTCCATGAATACATGTAATGGTTGTTTCCTCCAAAGATAGCCTATGGTAAGCCTCTATCTATTTAGGTCAGTGACATTGGTAGGTGTGCATTTGGAGTATGGCCCCATTAACTTTACATGCAAAGTGACCTGTAATTAAACGTCTTTTTTTCGACTTAAAAGTGACTGGTTACCTTGTGCTTGGTCTCGATTGAAAGATAATGGACATATCTCTTCTACAAAATGGACAGAAATATATGGTCAAGGCAAAGTTTTCGAGATACGGCGCATCAAAGTCACATGTCATTATGAGTGCACCTATGCCCATTGGGAAAAAAGAACAACTCACTAGACACACTATGTTCTCCAAAAGTCATAAAATTTCTTCAAAAATGGTACAAACAAAATCATTTTATCATTAATGATTTAATAACAGTCCAATTAGCAGGATTAACTTCAAAATTTTGTGAAAAACACAATTTTTTAACATATTCTGGAATTAATTTTAGGCAATAAGGGTAACGTTCTGCCTGTCAACAGGCATTCTCAACCTAGCAGACGACGCTACACAATTTATTTACCGAAGTGGTACCTGAAAGAGGTCAGCAAAGGAAGCAATTTGTCACAAGAGAAATATATAGAGGCTTGCCATAGGCTAACTTGAGGGAAATACACCATTACATGTATTCCTGGAAAAGACTAAGTCTCTTGTAATGAAATCTAAATGGTTTGTTTTTCAATTCAATTTGAATGTCAATTAATTTGCCTCTCATGTCCATTTGTTTGAAGTCAGTTTTGTGAATCACATTTAAATCGGTAAAGCCGAAAACATACTCGGCCTCAAAACAAATTTTTCGCTACCAAACATTTGGTTGTGACGTCAAAATGACGAGTGACCCCAAACAAAATAACGTCAACACCGAGTTGAGACCAGATAAAATGTCGCGCTAGATTGCACATGCTATTGAATTGCCATATACATTGGACCAAATGTTTGCTACCAATTAATACTTTAAGTTCGATGGCAAATAATTGGTGACGTCACGACCAAATGTTTGGTAGGAAAATTTTTGTTTGGATGCCGAGTATGATTTCGCCTTAACACTTACCTATAGCTGATTGTGTGGAATCATATGGACAACTGTCATGTGAGTGCAAGAAAGTCATATTTGCAATGGCTGCCCTAAGTTATATTTATTTTACAACATGTCACTAGAATGTGAAAAATCCCCCAAATTTCCCTGCCAATTGATACTCCAAATGCACACCTACCAATGTCACTGACCTAAATAGATAGAGGCCTACCATAGGTTATCTTGGGGGAAAACACCATTACATGTATTCCTGGAAGTCTCTTGTAATTAAATCTAAATGGTTTGTTTTTCAATTCAATTTGAATTTCAATTAATTTGCTTCATTTCCATTTGTTACAATTGTGTGAGTCATGTTTAAATGTCATGTTTAAAGGCTCTTGAAATGGTTCTTCAGGTGACCCAATACTGGAGATTATAGAGTGTGGAATCCAAATTAATAACAAATGGCAGCTATTGC
This sequence comes from Ophiothrix spiculata, assembly GCA_000969725.1. Lineage (NCBI taxonomy): Eukaryota > Metazoa > Echinodermata > Ophiuroidea > Amphilepidida > Ophiotrichidae > Ophiothrix > Ophiothrix spiculata. Next base: position 5,021 of record JXSR01S041418.1, on the reverse strand, counting down.
AGATACGACTTTCTTGCACTCACATGAAGAACTGTCTCCAAGGACAAATACATTTTCTTACTCAGTGTGTTCTTTAAGTTGAATTTTAAATAAAACTTTCATGCTTAAATGCTTGCATTGTTCATGAGCATGCCCATGGTTGCACTTTCAACACACTTTCGAAAATAATATAAGTGGTGCTCTGGCAAAATGAGCGGAAAGTCACGATTTTCAAAATTGAGTCTATGACATATTTTAATTCTCTATAATCTCAGCTTTCGAATGATAGATGATATGCCATACTTTCTTTGTACAATCTTCATTTAGAGATCGAAAGACAAGGTAGTCCACTCAAAATCTGGCAGTAACAAATTGTCGCAAATCGATTTTAAAGTTACGGATTACTATAGTGTATAATAGCAAAACGCTATAAATTACCTGTGAATAATTGCACTTCCTTGCATAAGTGACCTTCAAAATGTGAGATATGGTTTCACATTAATGTGTTTTATGTCAAAAAATTAAATAGATATTTTAACCATATTTTTACTTTAGCAGCCATTTATTCAAAATCTTAAATCGCAACTTTCTGCTCATTTTTCCAGAGCCCCACTCATATTAGAAACTTGACCATGATAACAAAGTTTCCATTACAAATAAACTTTGCAATCAAATACATTGTAACAGGCTGAACGTAACCCACCCCATTTGTAATTCTACTGTAATAGTCACGACGCATGCCAGCGCTTAATAAGTTCCCAAATTTGTCATACGACCTAGCTAGGACTCAAACTGGGACCTCGCACCCAAAGCGAGTTCGCAGCGCATAGACCTAAAGAGTACTTCCCTGTCAGGTCTATTAACTGAAATAATGTTAATTGCAAATTACCTAATTAAATCCCTTGCTAAAATGGTATTTACCATTAAAATTATGTGCAAAATGTTCAAAATTTATAGTGAAAGTGAATCCAAGAAAATTTGCTAAATTTTGTCTTCGCTGAATTAAACTAGCTTATAAATTTATAGTGTTCTCAGCCTTTTTTACTAATCCATCAAGGTGCAGTATTGTATCTATTGTCAGAATTGAGCCGTTCTTGAAAAAAAAGTATTGTCATTGAATGGGAAAATTATGTCAAAAGACACAATCCTGCACCTCACTCTACTCCACAGAAAAACACGGAAAAAGGGGCTATTTTTTCCTGACTAACATGGTCAGTGATGAAAGCAGGTGTGCAGTAGGAGTATCAAGTGCTAAGTGTTCATTAGAGGTGAGCAAAGGAAGCAATTTATCACAAGATAAATTAAAGGAACGAAAACTTTGATGAATTTTGGTAGATCCAGCACAAATCATAAAACTTGGATGAATTTTGGTAGATCCAGCACAAATCAATTCCACAATTGTGGAAACTATGTGCACTTCAAAAATCAATATAAAGCCTTTAATTGTCAAATACATTATTTTTTGATTAACTTGGTACTATTTGAATATGTATCTTATTTTCTTGATCAAAATTTGAACTAACTGGTAAGTCTGTTTGAGAAATACAAATTTAGGAATTAGAAACACTATATGTAGCGCAAGCAAGAATGAAATATGATAAAAAAAAACCCCACTTTTGTGCTTTTAGCCATAAATGTGTGGATATTTTCCCCTGTGTTTTACTGTCTGTTGATTTTACAGGCATGAGATTGTTCAGCTTTTTCTCTGATTTCAGAGTTTTTGATATTAGAAATTTGCTGATTTCAGAGTTTTTGATATTAGAAATTTGCTGATTTCAGAGTTTTTGATATTAGAAATTTGCTGATTTAAGAATTTTTGATGTTAGAAATTCCACAATTGTCTTTATTTTCAGCCTGTATTGAGGTATTTTTATCAATATTGCACATTTTTCCAGATTTTTGAGACCTTTTCATGAAATTGCACTCTCATGCCTGATTTTAGTAAGGCTAGTAGTTCCAACAGTTTTCAAGTAGATTGCAGTAGAATCTAGTGTAGACCTCTACATTGAGTAATGATTTGCATATCTTCTAAGGCAAAAAAAAAGATCGTCTCAGAAACTTGCACGCATTGCTATGTGAAAATGAATTTAGCTTGTAGAGATTCGCGCTGGTCTCTATCTCTCTTTTTATCAAGAGTAATCCAGCAATCGATCGCTTTCCGGGTTGCTGTCATTTTGCCTGTTTCTACTCAAGCATGCTTACCCGGGTAATGGCGATTAAGTTTAAGAAACCCGGGTAAGTCATCCAGTAGAAACACAAAATAATCGGTTTATTCAAAATCCGTGTAAGACAATTACCTGTGTATTGTACCATGCACCTCTGGAGGTGGTTATTGTCGTTTAAATAACGTGTCGCAATCCAGTAGAAACGGTACTGGTTATGAGAATCCAATTATCACAATGCATTACCGCGCAAACGGTCAATCAACCTGTACTTTCCATACATCCGGTGTACACGGTATTTCTTCAAGTGAAACCAAAAGTAATCGGATTCTGTCGTGAGTATAAACAGAGCAGCTTAAGTGAATTTTATGTTTTATTTCAAAATGATTGTCAGACTTCACATAGTTAAAACGGGCAGGATCCTACTTAGAAATTGGGCATTTCACAAACTTAAGTTGGGCGATCAAAATATTACAGTCTTAAAAAAAAATGTAAAAAGAATATCGCACATCGCATCACTAATTTCCTTAAAAAAATCACACATCGCGTAATCTCTTTTGCAAACGGTTTCTGAGACAACCCCCTTTTTTTTCTTGGCCTAAGGCCTCTTAATTAGCTGCTGATCCTTTTCATTCACTTCTAGAAGGGACAAGGAATACTTTGTTTTTTCTAAAGTTGTTTTGAGGTTTTTTTCAGATTTAAAGCTGTCTAGTATTAAATGAAGTATCAAGTTAATAATTTTGTCAGTGAAAATCTCACGTTTTACAAAATTGTAACCTTTTTCATTTTTTTTTTCATATTTTTCAAAATAATGATCAGTTCATAGTGTTAAGGCACATAATTCAAGGACTTTATGTTAACAAGATGTGATTTTACTGTCTCCATCCCTCACTGCATGCCCTACTTCTGTCTTCATTTTGACACATGTAACTGACTGATGAGACTGTAGCCTGCTATGATTAATTATGGAGGCTAATTCCAGAGTATACACTGAATAAATTATGAGTACAAGTTGGTAAGCTTTAATCGGTGTTAAATAGATGGACTTTGAACATCAACTGTTAATGATCTGACGTAGTGTGGAGGTGTATTTATAAGATATTGATACTGATTAAAGTCGACAAGAAAGATTAGAGAGAATTGATTCTTTTTTTCTACAAGTTATTTATTATATTATTTTATCAAATCTTATGAGCGGGAACTCAACATAGCAAGAATACTTATTCGTTTGCTACAAATTAACCCTAACCCATTTTCGTTTAAAAACTATGTCATTGGAAAGGCCTATATAAAAATCCCCCTTTTCACCATGTCCGAGGTGGGATTCAACCCCGGGACCTGGCGCACCCCGATCCCATGCCAAGCAATACCAAGCCACCGAGCAGGCGCTGCCTAGGCAGCAATTCCGTGCTCATACCTATCTACCGTCTATGACGTATTTGGACTTATGCTAATTTCTTGATTTCTCTCCAAGGTGTTTTGGAGTGTCTGGTACGGTTAGGGTTAGTTAAGGAGGAATAGGTTTTGTCAAATGTCAAGTAATAAATATTTTAATAATAATATTAAATGTGACCATTCATCTCAAACCAGCCGTAAATGTAGCCTCTTGTCATTTTCACTTTTTAAAATATTTACAAAGACCCTGTTGTAAGGATTAAAATGACACCTCAATGAACTTGGCTTCTTGCAATTTCAAGAAGTCGGGTTATCTGTCAAAGTTTGTCAAGGAGTAAAATGTATAAGTGAGATAGACGCATTCAATGATCAGTAAGCCCCATTTTTTCTGTTGACTTTCCAAAGAATATACAGTTATATTTCATATTTCTGATCATTTTCTTGAAATATAAATTTGCAAGTGTTTTGAAGTAAGCATAATGATTGTGAATCTTCCAAAATATCAACTTAGGCAAATTAAAATCTAGGCATGTATTTTCACCTATAACGCAAAATAAAGCTTGCTGCTTTTACGGCTGTATAGAGATGAACGAACACAAATGGACATTCACCATGTTGCCTTCTAGTAAATGCCAAGGTTGTTGGATTTCCCTACATTTATTACAGGTAGATTTTCAGCATCAATAGATTTCTCCTAAAATATGTCAATTTTAAGGGATCAAATTTCACTTTCTTAGGGCCAAACCATAGTCGGCCTTCAAACATAATTTTTGCTATCAAACATTTTGTTGTGAAGTCAATATGGGCGGTCATAGATGTCAACAAGAATAGTCCTTAAAAAGGACAAACTCACGTTACCCCGGAGTCATGATCAAGATTACACTGTGTACCAAATGCTCAATAATTATGCTTGCCATTATTCATTGCTTCTTTTCATGCTTGTGGAATTGTTTGTACAGCAAGTTAACTAGTATGTGATTATATATATAGTTTCCTATAAAATCAGTCCACTCTCATAGTAAGTAATACATGCTTAGAAGCACAAATAATCTCCTTCCTCTTATGGCACAGCTAAGTAATTATAGGTATTGGGATGGGAATGTGATCTAGAAATTGGAATTGGGGAGATTTGGCTACTTGTCAAGAAGAGTAAACTTTGGTTTATTGAGTAAGGAAGAAAAGATACTGTTACAGTCCCCTGATTTTGGCAAAATTAATAATATTTGTTTAAGTATTTTAAAGACTTGTGTAATGATTTGAAATTGCTATGGCCTATTTGATAAGTCAAATATAATATTTAACTGGCCAAACTTGTTCTAGTATAAAGCACTGCAACACAGGGGTTCATATAAAGGTCAAGTAGGCATACCCCCCATTGAGAACAAAGGATTACTAGGAAGTGAGATGGGCTATTAATTACTAGAGCACAAAGAAGCTATTGTGTGTTATGTGTAAACAAGTTTGTTTTGACAGTGAGGGAATTTC
>JXSR01S041413.1:80393-98075 GCA_000969725.1 Ophiothrix spiculata | reverse complement strand
CTGGCATGCTAAAATGTTTAGCTTCACACATGTTACTAATGTGACTTTAATGTATTAACTAGATCACTCAAATTATTTGTAATAGGCTTAACAACGCTAAACTAGTAACACGAACATGAGCGACACCAAAACGGCAAAGTTGCACGCTTTATCTGAGAATGAGCCATAACGAACATCACCGTACAATCAAAACAGTGTACGTTATTCGTACGTTTTCGTCAATACGGTGATGTGTGACAGAGCCTTTAGTACAATATGGTTTCAAAGATACAATACACTCAATCTGGAGTAGATGACACTTAACAAGAAGAAATACATTTAAAATAGGATTTTGTAAAATCCATTGAAATTCAAACCTTATTCTGTCATAAAAGACTAACTTTAATAAGCATTTGATTTGTTTTGAAAAGTATCAACTGATAACAAATGAAGCATTGACTTTTGATTCATACTTGGGTTCGTTTCATGTATCGGTATATAATATGATTGGAGTTGCAACAAATTGATAAACAAATTCAGAGCTATAATCAAGTCTTTCTTGATTCGCGCGTGAAGGGTTAATCGCATTTGTTAGTCATGATCTGTTCTATTCTTGCAGACAATTTGTAAGAAAAAAAAATACCATTTTTATCAAAGTTAAAAACCATTATGTCACAATCTGTGATCAGGTTTGATTTACAGAATGTCTTAAGAAGTATTAAGATTGTTGAGATTTCAGATGGAACATAGCATATATACTTTTGAATAAAAAATGCTATCAACTCAAAGCATAAATTGGATTTTTATGTTTGATTACATTAAAAACAACCATAAACAAATCAATTTAAAGTGAAGGTAAATACTGATAAGTTAAGTAAGCAGGGAGAGGAGAATCAAAGATCATAATCATACAGAACTTGCTAAATAATACAAAAGCATTACAATTTTATTTTATTTTTCTGTTGTTTTAGAGGGAATCAATTACTATCAAAAAGAATATTTTAGAAGCGTGTATACTCGTCTCCTCTACGTCCTTATTGAATGAAAATAATTTGACTAATCTTATGGCAATGAATGTTTCTGGTAAAATTTATTTAAGGCTTATTAAGGCGAATGAAAACAGATTTTACCTGTATTTTCTCTCTTTTCTCTTTTCTTTTTGTTTTGCCTTCAGGTAAGCTACATATGTAATTGTAGATCTTAGCAAACAAAGCGGTTTGAAAGATGGAAATAACTGAAAACATAATTTCATATGCTTGAAAAATGCGGCGAATTCTCAAGGTAAGCATGCCATAATATAGAATTAAGACATTTGGACATTTTGATTTTCATTAGATTAAGAATACCGAAATATGTTAATGAAGTTCTCGAATCGGCAACACAAACATCCCTTTTGTAATCACAGTCCCCTACAGAATTTGGCTTTGTTATTTCATCCAAAATACCTAACATAAAAATCATAAATTGGTTTCTAAAATATCGTCCACATTTTCCAAAGCAAATTAGTGCTTGATCAGCAAACACTGCCTCTGTATTTGAAGGACTAGAAAGAGGCCATTAATAGATCTATAGATTATAGGTAAGAATTTTATACTTTCACTAATCATAAAACAATTTACTATTCTGATAGTTATAACAAATGAATATAAATTACTTTGCAATGTTTGTTCCTTGACAAAAACCTACTTAGTTCTACAAAATAGGTGAAGATTCATATCCACGTTTTAATACTGGATAATATGTTGTAAATTGAACTCCCTACCAGACCAAATTGTTTTTAACTATCAGTTGAAGTTTGATAAAAATGATATTACATTACTGTCTCGGTATAAAGGTATTATCAGTTCCAAAAACAAAATCATATAATGATTTCCTAGTTTCAAAAAGAAATGTAAACTTTCGAACTTTCTACTTTCTCAAATGATTTTATAAACAATATGTTTCAGCTTCAAACACACAAGTTTTGTATCTACTCAATGAAAATGTTCCACCTTTCTCATATTGTGCATAGATATTACAGGTTGTTTAAAGATAACCTTTATAATGTGTTTAAATGGGCCACAAGAGATATGATGTTTTCGTGGCATATAGGAGATGCTTTGTATCCGGTACAATATGCTCCATTTACCAACTGATAGCTTATTATTAATCTTTGCAGACACTATTATGATATCACCAACAAAGGTAAATAATGAATACAGTATTATTATAGTGAGAAAATATATCTTTTATAAAGCTATTACATTCCTAGACATTCAAAGAGAAACGAAATAACAATTTAGCACAAGCATTTTAAATTGCAACCCAATTATAATCAGTATTAAACGGAAATGAGAATATAAATATTATAAAGCTATTACATTCCTAGACATTCGAAGAGAAACGAAACAACAATTTAGCACAAGCATTTGAAATAGCTACCAAATTATAATCAGTATTAAACGGAAATGAGAATACAAAATACCAATATTTTGGTTACTACACCCAACACAAATACCCCTACACTACACACACCCAAAGAAGATATCAGGACCTTCCCATCATGCCTTGCTTCCAATGGGATTTTTTGTACGGGTTGTAATGAGAGGGTTTAGGGATGAAACATAGCACATTTAGCAGACCTCATCCCAATTTTACATTTGAATATGTTTCATCCCTAAACCCTCTCATCACAACCCATACAAAAAATCCCATTGGAAGCAAGGCATTATGGGAAGGTCCTGATGTCTTCTTTTACACACAACCATCCGCTGAATAACTGCTTTTCACTGATATTTGGTAGTGACTTTCGATGTTTAATTGTTACTTCGGACCACCTATGTTATCTTATATATTTAATAAATGGAAATCAGTTCTTAACCTTTTACCATTTAGTAAAATGGTACCAATTTCTAAAACAATTTAAATGAAATATAACCTGTTTTCAGAAACTGCACCATCTGTGCAGTTATGCTGCCAATGTTAAATTTATGTCAGTGAGCATGTATGTAATTATAGTACAAGGGTAAAGAGCTTAAAACACATTGTCAGTCTTTATCTAACCAACAACATAATAAGAAGATATTTGCTTAACAAAAGTTATATTCACAAGTTGCAATAGATACCATTTAATAGATATCTAGTAGTTAACATTAGATGATTATGTATAAGACATGTCAACTTTTATAATTCAACTGGATAAAAAGGGTAGATCATTGACAACCATCATTCCTTTTAAGCAAATTTCCTTGATTTTTTCAGTTTCCCTTCAATCATCCTTGTCTTGACATTTCAAGATGTAACTTGTCAAATCAGACAACTACTTAAGAAAATTATTTGCATATGCCATCAATCATGTCAGAGAGGTGTTTGACAAATACACCCTTTACTTCGGTGTGTTTACGCATTGTCAGGTTTAAAGGTGCATTGGAAGATCTTCAGACGCGTTTGTATAAAATTCAAAGTGTGTTTTTAAAAGTTCAGAGTTGTTAACTGTTGCAAAATAGACATATCAGATTGCTTGGTCCTGCACTGTAAATAAAAGGTACCTTTTAAGCAAAGTTTGCAATTATTGAATTAATGGCCTAAATTGTTCGTCAATATTTCCCAAAGGTTTTTTTTTTTTCAAAATGGCATAACGCTGTTATTTTAATGAATGTACTTGTTACAAGTACATAAAAAGCCTACTAATTTTATTACAATAATATAGCAAGTGTAATAATCATTTGTGATTTAATTTGAGGATAGCCTAACTTTAATCGGAATGCAATTTTTTGAAAATCGGGAGTCACATGGACGCCAAGTTCTATGTTCCAGTGTCATTGGATACTCAGTTGTATGCTCTGCAATCCCAGAGAAAATTTCAAAAAAACCCACCAGTATATATAATTGCGTACTATTAAGACGTACATTAATTGCTGTATTCAATTTTACTTTTCATTTTGGGCTTTAAAGAATTTATAATAGAACAATTGGTTGATGTTATATTCCATTGTAATGGGCGGTCTTTAATAATATAAGCCCGATTTAAATTTTCATTATGTACACATTCTTGTTCAATCAATTCATAATAAGCATGGGACTTTCTATCCACATTTAACATAGTTCCGATATGTACAACTGAACATAACCCGTCATTCACAGAACATCTATATATTTAACACATTCAATTTATTTTTGTTGCATTGTCTAAACCTGGATCTCTTGCCCCAAGTGGTTCCTGACGTTACAAGTAATCAAGTACCGTATTTTTTCACCCCTAAAATATCGCCTTTTATCTGTCTTTTCATATCTTCGAATACCTTCTGCTCCAACGTTATAAAAATACAAAAAGCTCCTTTCATTGTATTGTGTGTGTTTTAAATTCAATCTTCTTATCAATAGCCTGGGTTGGGTTACTATATATATTAAAAAACGTACATTTCTTGAATTTTAACTTTAAGAATTTCCGATAACTGTCCACGACATTTGAAGCACTATTGTTAAGTTCATTTTGCATTACTGTCACTCTCCTAATGCTTCTGACAACCCCCACACACAGGTAACAGCGATTACCCTCCCTGGAATCTCAAGGGAACTTAAATAATGATGTGAGCCACAAAAATAATCAGGACCGAAGTGAAACCGATATGAATGCAGTACTAATGGTTATCTAGGTAAAATTAATCTGAGTTTTCTTCCCTTTATTATATTTCATATAGAAATGTAAAATCATCGTTAAATTATACAATATTGTAATAAATTGTTTTTTGTCTTGTTTGTCACTAAAGATAAGATCAAGTATATTCTAAACCATATGTCTCAATCTTCATTCGCCTTTAAAACTGACAATACATAAGCAAACAAAGGCGCAAAGGGTGTGATATGTCAAACACCTCGGTGACATGATTGATGACATATGCAAATAATTTTCTTAAGTGGTTACCTGATTTGATGGGTAACATCTTGATATTGTCATGACTTGACAAGAATGATTGAAGGAAAACTGAGAAGAAATAGTGGAATTTGCTTAGAAGAAATGACAGGCATCTTTATATTTGCATTCAATAGATCTGCCTTTTCTTATTTTGAAATATAAATATAGATAGATATAGATATCATTGCTTATACTGAGTGTCCCAATGAAAGGTTACAAAGATATTGCAAGGGTAATATCGTGCTTTATGGTATAGACTCACCAGGCATACACTGTATGCAGCGCCCCAAGAAGGAGCATTTTTACAGGGGACCAAAGGCTTTACGTGACTTCCAAACCACGGAGCAATTAGAGTAAAGTTTCTTCCCTAAACATGCAAGGAATCATGGTCCGACTGGCAGTGCCGCCACCGGGGCTCGAACCCACAACCTCTGTATTACGACTCCCGTGTCCTAACCGCTCGGCCACGCTCCCCTTTTGAGACTTATATCTATAACTGCATACCTGCATTCTCGACAGACATGTAGATACGTGAGGCCGTGATTCAGAATATTCTTCCCCCCTGACAGCCCACTCCCCCCCCCCCTGAAGGTTACACGATCATCTACTGAATTAAAGCACTAGGAACAAGAGACGGGGAAATACCTCCAAATCAGTAGATAGAAAAAAAAATACATCTTTCTTTTTATCTTTTGAACTATTTTCTTGCACTTGTTCTTCCAGAAACAGATTATTTTGGGGCATTTTTTTCTTCTGGAATTTTATCATTACGATATTAGAATGTATGAGCTGCTGCATAAATAAATTGATCTACTTTTCATTCATACTTGAATTTATCTTCAAATTGTGCACTACATGAATCAGGATGTGGATTTTTTTATGAATCCTTATAACTTGACTACCAATATGTGCCTCTACATGTTTGACTTGATAATAAATCCTGTATAGATTTTGTTGATTCACAATCGAGAGATACACTCACCATTGTATTGTTTAAATAACGAGCTACTAATGAACACCTTTTACCTAACCTATAAAACTTTGTAGAAAAGGTAAATTAAGTAAATGTATCAAAGAAACCTGTGTAGATTTCAATCATTAATCCATGTATTTGGATTTGAAAAATCAATCCTGAACTCGCGCTTGTTATCTAAACGCAACAATAAACACATAGAGTAAGAAAATTTAATATTGTGCTACTATAAATGGTATGAATTTCATTCTAACTGGGTTAATGGCATTGTTTCTTTTGTAATTGCAACCATACTACAGTTGATAAGCGAATAGGTTGTTCTAAAGCTATAGCTACACGGTTTTACGGTTATAACGGATTTTATATCTAATATTCTTTCATAAATATTGGAAAAAATGAAAAGATACGTTACAGTACAACGCCATCTACAGAGCTTCTAATATTACTGACATTAATAATTTACAAAAGTTCGATTGAAAATAAATATAAAACAACGTCTCAACCATACTTTTAAGTATGATTGAAAAAATTATGAAATTATATTTAGCCTTACTTTAAGTTGTTGCCTCTCCTCGATATATTGATTTGTTTTCCCTTTAATAAAGTTTACAAACAAAAAATACTAAGTACCTTACAAGAACTTACCTCAACTATTAAAGTTTTATATCAGTTTTGCCTTTAAATTCGACATGCCTTTTCATTTATTTTTTATTTCATTCAACTCTTTACTTAGGTTCCTTTTTTAAATCTAACTAAACAAGTCTATGACCTCTAAGTTTACATTAAATTCCATATAATTGTGTATGTTGTGATCTTATTAACATAAACCTTGTTTCAAATGATCTTTATGTATTCATTATTCAGTTCAATTTGAGCTCAGGACTTACACCATTCTAGTTTATTCAGTTTAATATTAGCATGGGACTTCCTATCCATATTTATAAATCGTCCACATATGTACAAATGAAGCCGTCATTCAGAGAACATCTATTCAACACATTCAATGTGCTATTGTTGCACAGTATATACCCGGGACTCTTGCTCCCTGAGGTTCCCGACGTTACAAGTAATCCAATACCTCAAAAGATTGCTTTTTATCTGCCTTTTCACATTCCTTGAATACCATATTGGTTGTGCAAGACACTCTGCTCCAACTCTTGTCAAACTACAAAGAGACCCTTTCATCATGCAATGTGTATTAAATTCAAAGACTGAGTTCATATCCTGAAGCGTTGCTATGTTGAAAACATAAATTTTTTGAATTTACTTTGAGAATTCCCTATAACGATAACTGCCCTCGATATCTCAAGCACACATTGTAACAATCATTACGCCACAATGTTTGTGTATACGTTATTTGTTTTTGCTAAAATTTTAACTTATTTCAAAACTTGAATTTTTATTTATAACTGATTATCTCCAACAACCGATGTCTTGACTGGTCCTTCAAACTTGTTTCTTACATTTTAAACACCACCTTAAACATGTTAAATAACCAGAAACTCTGGGTACAATCCCCGCAGACACACAAAATGGCAGACGTTGGAAAGGGAACTATGAAACAGACACCGCATGGGTATCTGGGTGGATGGGGGAGTGGTGGTATGTATGTGCCAAATTGTTAATCTGTACATAATGGCATTTCATGATAGTTATACCATCACTGAGTAGGAGAACACACATGAATCCACTAAATGTATAGTATGTTTTGTCAAACAATGCCAACATACTGTATACATGTAATGGGAAAATGTGTTCACATACTTTCGTGGACATTTTTCTAGATTGTAACAATCATTGTTCTTCGCAGACGATCGTTTAGAGAGTCATTTGATATGTATTGCTGATCTTTACACTCAGCGGCTCCTATTTTACGCGTGGCGTAAATCTGAGTTCTGCGTGTTTGACGAAGTAATTTGATATCATGTTTTTTGACGAAGATCCGAGTGAACAAAATATATATAAAATGTTATAGAATATGTAAGAAATGCTTTTAAAAATGTCCGACAACTCTTACAAAACTTATTACATGTATTTCAAACAAACGTTTGTAGCTGTCGTATTTGAACAGCAGTTGGTATTTTCGCAGCCAGGTTGTTGGTCTTGTTCCATTATTACAAGATTTCTATGGACTTCCGGTAAAATCTTAGAAGAAAATATGCTAGCATCTGAATGAATACTTAAATAAGCTACGGTATATGTTTCCGTAAAAATGTCTGCGAATCCTTTAATCTGGTGATCTACGTGGCCATAGCTTTGTGTATAGTATTCCATTTGTGTCTTAACTGAATATTTTCAAACAATTATTTAAAAACTTGTCCATTCTCGGTCTTTGCAGCATTTTATCCCAAAGCACAACACCTAATGCCGATTTGAGAACCTTGTGGCCTTTTCTCAAAATTGCATATTGTAGAAAATTGATTTCATGTATATTACTGTCGTAGTGGTTTGCATTATGAAGCTGCACGGTTGATTTTTTCTTCTTCAATAAACCTTGGCCTCCAAGGACAAGAACAAGAACAAAGGCCGACAGCTACTGACTACTAATGCTGCATTCTCCAACTTTATTAACTTTACATTGTAGAAAATGCCTTACAGACTTTACTCATTTAGCTATCTGTGCGGCATTTAGAAAACTTTCTGAGTTAAAGTATTCTGGAAGGACATGTTTATCAGTTAGTAGAACCTGCAATAATAGTAGTTGTTTCCATTTATGGTACACAATTCTTTAAGTATTAAATTTCGCTCAATCATAACGGTTAGCGCAGCATTCTAGCGCGCATATTTTTGATCTTGGAGGCCCGGCTTCGAGACCCGCTCTGTTTCACTTTTTTGTTTTCTTTTTATTTCAATTAGATCTTATCACTTTCTTTACATCACGCTTTAAGACACAATTCTCATCTTTCTCCTTCTTTATCCACATTTTATTTACAGTAAAAAATACTTTTAGTGGTTGCGGGAGTAAGTACAATTACTGCTGTTGTCATTATTCAATTATTCTAAACCAAAAACGATATAGGTTTCCGTAAAAATGTCTGCGAATCCATTAATCTGGCGATACGTGACCATAGCTTTGTGTATAAGTATTCGATTTATGTCTGAATATTTTCAAACAATTATTAAAAAACTTTCCATTCTCAGTTACAGCATTTTGTCCCAAAGCACAACACCTAATGCCGATTTGAGAACCTTCTGGCCTTTTCTCAAAATTGCATATTGTAAGAAATTGATTTCATGTATATTACTGTCGTGGTGGTTTGTATTATGAAGCTGCACGGTTGATTTTTTCTTCTTCAATAAACCTTGGCCTCCAAGGACAAGAACAATTAAGGCCGACAGCTACTGACTACTTATGCTGCATTCTTCAACTTTATTAACTTTCCATTGTAGACAATTTGCCTTACAGACTTTACTCATTTAGCTATCTGTGCAGCATTTAGAAAACTTGGTACACGATTCTATTAAATTTAGCTAAATTTTGTCGAGTTTGACGGTTAGCGCAGCGTACTAGCGCGCATATTTTTGATCTTGGAGGCCCGGGTTCGAGACCCGCTCTATTTCACTTGTTTTTTTCAATAAGATCTTATATCTTTCTTTACATCACGCTTTAAGACACAATTCTCTTTTTTCTCCTTCTTTGTTCACCTTTTATTTACAGTAAAAATAATTTTAGTAATACATTACTGCTGTTGTCATTATTCTATTACCTTAAAAACAAAAACAAAAAACAAAAACTCCAATATCTCCGGAACCGTTTTACCCACAGATGTGATATTGGTGTCATTTTACTTTTGAAACAGAGTATAATTCGATTTTTTTTTTGAAAACGAATTGAAAGGAACTTTAATTTTTTCGTTGATATCCCTACTATAACACCATTAACTCTTACAATATGAGTACAAGAAATATCGTTTAAATGCACTATTGCCGTTATTGGACGGTTGATTTCTTACAGTGTAAATGGTGTATAGACGGGATGACATTTTTACAAATATCTGATGCATAGATGATGTAATATTGCAATTAATGTACTCTGTTCATGAGTTACATGCATAAAGCGTATATTTGATCATAAACAAACGTTAGACCAAATTACATACCTCATCGATATTGTAGTCTGCATATTATTATAGTTTAATAATGTGTAACTTGTAAGCATTATCTAAGTAAAATGTTTATATTTGTTAATTGTCCGTTTTTATCATATTTATAAATCCATGGAACCTGACTTACAAGTATGAGCCTCTATATATAAATTTGTTAGCAATGACGTCTTTATAGTTTTCTCGACCTAAAACCGATAACAACACGCCAACACTCTACTTCAGTACTGCTCTACTACATTATAAAGTTAAAATAGTTGAAATAACATACTACTAGTAGTAACTCTCGTACCACATGCTATCTAAGCTGAGTCCTCGGGTTTCAATCATTAATCCATACACTTTGATTTGAAAAATCAACCCTGTACCAAAAAGTACCGGTAATAACATGCAAGATAATCTAATATTGTGCTATTATGGATTATAGGAATTTCATTCTAAACTAGGTTATCTTATTTTTCTTTTTGTAATTGCG
Organism: Ophiothrix spiculata; assembly: GCA_000969725.1. Taxonomy (NCBI): domain Eukaryota; kingdom Metazoa; phylum Echinodermata; class Ophiuroidea; order Amphilepidida; family Ophiotrichidae; genus Ophiothrix; species Ophiothrix spiculata. The sequence continues at coordinate 87,651 of JXSR01S041413.1, read as the reverse complement.
ATCATACCACTGTGATTAAACAGAAAGAGTTGTTTTCAAGTTATTGCTACATGGTTACAGCTGGTTTTATATCCAATTTTCTTTGTAAATGTAGGAAAACTCACAAGATAATTTTACACGTTTAAATCCTTTAGTTTCATTAAAGCGGGTCGTTTAACTAATTTATTTTATTTGTCTCTATTCACTATTCTTCGGTTTTTTTTGTATATAACTTTTAATTCCGTGTTTCATTGAAAAACTATACCAAGTCTTTTATACCAATTGCACCAATTGGTTAAAGTATTATCATATGACATATTTGTGCTATGTTATAAGATATACCAAGCGGATCAAATTCACTTTGCACACTCGACAATTCAGTAAAACGTAAATATGGGACTTTATATCCACATTAACTAAAATCCATATACAACACTGAACATGAATCTTCATTCAGAAAACATCTATTCAGCAGGTTGAATTGCCTATTGTAACACAGTGTATACCCGGGACTTTTGCCCCTAGAAGTTGACGCCGTTCTAAGTAATTCAATATCAATATTCATTTCTCCCAAAAGGAGCGCCGTTTATCTTCCTTTTCACATCGTCGAAAGCCTTCTTACGAGGCATTCTGCACCAACACTTTGAAATACGAAAAGATACTTTTATTACATATAATGTGTATTAAAGTCAAAGATTATCTTCGTATTCTGCAGTGTTGCTATATTGAAAAATGAATTTCTTAAATTTACTTACAGAAATCTAGGTAGACTGCCCACGATAAACTACTTCACTGTTTGCTAGTTCGTTTGTTTGTTTCCTTTTTGTTTTGAAAAATGTAGTATTTATGTAGCTCTTTACTGGATATATCTGCTTACGATTAACTCGAACCATTTTATTTCTCTCGTATACTTCTTAGTGTTAAGAATAACTTTGAATATGAACTCATAACTTTTAAATACTGTAATGATTGTTTTAGGTACACATTCTTTGATGAATATAATGTAGTATTTGAAACCTAAAACTGGTAAACTCTTAGCACCAACTATACCATTTTTCAATATGGTTTTAAAAAGCATTGTGTAGTTTAAACAACATGAAATTAAAAGATGAAGTACGAAACTATGAAATCACAGCGATATGCTCCAGGCGAAACCCTTTCCTTTTTGTGTTTATCTTACGAATCTGCTAGGTAACTGGATGAGACAGCTGTATCAGTCATATTTGCATAAATAGTTCACTTTGAACAAAATTATTGAATGTGTGTTGCTGTATAGCACGTTCCGGTGACATCAATATTATAACAGAATCGAAGTAATTGACTTTACATCAAGTAACACAGTTTTACAATGCCATACAAAGTATTTTCAAGTTTTGAATGGTTTTGACTTACATGTTTTAAGAAACGCTAATGTAAAGAGTGTTGTTAATTATTGAAAGTGATCTTGAAAGTTGATATTGAATCAATTAAACAGTAGGTTAAACGCTAAAATTAAGAAAATATAGTGGTTAATTAAGTGCATCTATATGGTGATGTTTTTATTTGAATTTTAAAGACATACGACGCGTTTATAAGAAACCATACCATATAACAAAAGATGGTAACAATTAAGAAAATGTAATGCTTTACCTGTTATGAATTCGTTGTACTAGTATACTCGATGAAAAAGTGACAACAGCTTATGATAAATTTATTCATTAACTCCGACATTTGGTTATGATAATGAACATTTGCAAATCAAGCAGCACACAGTGCACGAAAAAAAGAACAGTTTACATTGCTGTCAAATCAATCAAATATCAATGTTGTAGTTGTGTCTCAAATGAAAATATAAGCTTATTTAAAAAACATTTTTCGTCATTTCGTTTTGTATTTCTTCTTTTTGTTTTTGTTTTACAATTTTTATGCTCTATAATAGCAATTTGCTGTCCTAGATTGTGCGCATAACCGAAAAAAAAACCTTTCCTTGAGCTACATTAGAAAATGGAGAGAAGAGTCCAAACCCATTTCTTTGTATTTTTCTCAATTACGTTTGATTTCAAAAACGATAACACACCTCATCTACGCATGAAAGGAAAGATGAAAGATCTTACCATTCGAGTTATTCAAATATATTTATGCTTCACTTACGATATATAGCATTGACCGCTCGAATATGACTTGGTAGTTGCAAGAGCCCATTTGACTAGGATGATGATTACATCATAATAATGCTGGATTGATTTCAGCAAAGTGTTTTATAGTAGGACGTTAATGAAAGTTCTCTTATTGGTCATCCTTCCATTTTTATTATCTGATTATTATATACATTGTTATTTGTGGAAAAATAAACTGAAACTGAAACTGAAAGATACAAGTTAAAATATATGTTTGGTTTTTTTTGATTGCGAATGAGTAAGCTTTTGATTATCCCAAAAATGAGTTTAGAATTAACCCTCGTCCACCTAAGGGTTAAACAAAATGAGTGAAAAGTCGCAAATGAGAACTTATATAATTGGTTTCTAAAGTGAAAACATTATGGTGAGAGCAGTTTTAATTTTTGATGTATATAAAACGCATTCATGCATGTTTGCAGTTATGCCTGGAAGAGATATTATTCACTGTTAATGTATCCTGTTTTGTTATTGTACCTATTTTGACCCAACAACTTTAAAGTTGAATTGCGGCTAATTGTTACTGGACATTCTGAGGACTGCCTTGGATTTCAATCTCTAAATTGCAAATGAAGAAAGAAGTGTGACACATTATACATCATTCTTAAGATAACAATATGACGAATTAAAGTATATAATTAACCCAATTTCAAAATTCGCGACTTTCCGTTCATTTCGTCGGAGCACCTTTCAACTGATTTCATTGGTGACAGAAAACCCAATCTTGATATGCAAAGATGTGAATGTGTTAAATTCTGCCGATAATGAAATAAAAACATAACATTTTCCGGATTACGCAGCCGGAGTTGGCTAGTTATTTCAATGGTAAGATGAGTACGTTCTGATTATTATTAAACTTGTCTAGCGAGATGATACATCCTTTCATTATAGCTCTGTTTAATTTACCACCTGGTATTTCACGATAAACACATTCATTATTCATACATCGTCACCATTCCCCAAGTCCTATCACGTTTTTGGCATGAACAAAACATTACATAGCCAAGACTAGTTAAAAGAGAAAGACGGACAATGGTTTTGTTGAACTTTATAGAAGAGGACTTGGTGACAAAAGTATTGTCATGTTTAAAAGTTATTAATATTTTCTATAAAATGTCTATTGCTGTTTTTTTAGTAGTTAAGTCACGAAATACACCGTATACGTTTTCTACAGTAAAATAACTGATTACTGATTAACTATTTACATTAGAATGGTAACCGTATGCTGTTGGTTGAGTGAAAATATTGAATTGAACTTTTGCTAAAAAGGGTTTGCATTGATTCAAACAATTAAATTCACACGCATATAAACTTATAAACTAAGATTATATCAGTTCTTAGTATAGTGCCCCTAGCTTAATTTTGTACTTAGAGACATTAATAATTGATTTTCTAGTACACTTTAAATATAAGCCATTTTTCTAATAAAACACGTAAAACTACCTGTTCAAAACTTACGAGGATTTTGTGATCTCATATTCAATAACATCTACATTGAAGTCAATTCAGATAGAATTGGCGAAATAACTGCAAAATAAAAAACATGTTTAACATTTTGTTCTTGTTTGCTTGTTTTAAACATAAATAACGTATTTAATCACGTGTTAGCCGTTGTTGGCTTGCTCGTGGTGAAGACAACAAGACATTACGGTTACAGAATATGAACTTAAAAAGATTTAAAAAAACCCGTAAACAGTGGGGATCAGGGTAGCGGTACCGAAAACCCCGCCCCTCTTATCTCCTCCCTAAACTAAAAAAAGTACGGATTTATTAAGTACTACACTGTTGATTTATAACTGTAAATTACTAGCATGATCAAATTCTGTCCCAAAATATATTCTTGTCTTATTTTTTGAAAAACACATTTTCTCTCTTTTGCTTAAGAAACCCCCTGTTCACCTATCAACTTTTTTTATTTTCACGAGAGAACTCTGGATACGGAAATTACTATCAAGTACAACATCCTTAGAATATATCATGTTTAAAAAATGCGTCAAAATCTCCATACACCAAAATAAAACAAAAAACCTTATTCAACGGACAAACGTTGCCTTTGTTACTCATTTAGATTGTAAATTTTCAGAAAGCTAAACTGAATTTTTTATACTTCTTTTAATCGTTGCATAAATAGCACTATTCCTGAACGTAATGGCCCTTCCCACTTGCCATAAACGTTATTAAAATCTCAGACGTCGTACCATTCCGTTAAACTATATATAAACGCCTCAAAACATTGAATATTGTCTCGCTCATGGGAAGCTTTTCTTTCCAAACGGCGATTATTTGCCAATAATCGTCGTGATAAAGTCATTAGAGTGAAATTCAATTTCCAGTCATTTTGTTATTAGTTTAAGGTGTGTTTTAAGTCCCAGGCTTACATAATGCGCAAATAATTGCGCACTTAGCTGAAACATATATCACTAAGCGTTTTAAAATTTGCCATGGCTGGCTATTTTATTACATGTACCTGAAGTATTATCGTTGGTCACGAATCATCCAATATTTTGTTAACGTTAAAATATAAATAGATTTCGTAATTTCTCTCTAAATTATAAAAGTTCCAAATTGAAACGTTTTAGCATTTTCTAAGCATTTTTCATCCAATTAAAAATATACAGCATTTAGCAATGTGTAACAATTTAGAATGGAATAATTTATTCAAAAATATCGGATAACCTCTAATACAGGAGTGGCGCTACAGGGGGCAGAGGGATTTGACACCCTTCCCCCCCCCAAAAAAAAAAAAAAAAAAAAAACGAGGAAAACAAAACGATTAAAAAAAGGAAGGGATGAAAAAAGAAAGTAAAACAAAAGAGAATATCAGAAAAATATGTGAGAAATGTTTTTAAAGTCACACAAACTTTAACTTTGTGTGAAATCCGTCTTTTTTTTAATGGTGGTTTTCAGAAGCTACGTCAAAAAATGTCGGGTGCATCTTTTAGTCTTTAAATGTTGATTCCCCCTCCTTACAACACTCCCTGGCGCGCCCCTGCTCTGGTATACCACTGGGACATATGGACACTGTAGATTTGAAAATATGTTGTAATATAAAATATATTGAATAACAAAAAGACCAAAAAGGCTCGTGTCCTGCAAAGGAATGTGTAAAATGTTAGTTGAAGACAAAGATATCGACAAATTGTTCAAATACTCCTCCTTAGCTCATAGCTTAATCACTATTGCTCGATTGTAATATAAATCAATTTTGCCTAGTAAGATTAAAAAAGTTACATTGCCCGCCTCCGCTGAAATTACTTAAAGACTTATTACATTTTACTTTCCAACGTACACAAAGGGAATAGGTAACAGGAACATTAATTTTCCATGTGTTGTTACTGGATTAGAATCTCTCAGCCATGATGGTTCAAATTATTCATAGGCTAACGCATCTCTGATGCTCATGAATTTTGAATGGCATGCCGTTAGCATACTTGATAAACATACTTCCTGTGTGACTGAATTTTGAAGCATACATATTTAAGAGCAAGACAAATGAATAAATGATAGTGCTTTATCACAAGCCTGGAAGGCTGATACGTGACATCAGTCAAGCGTAATAATTGGAATTCAGTTTGTTTCATCTTTCTACAAAAATTACATAAATTACAGTCTTTGCACATCCATATTAGTTAGATTACGTACGTCATAGTTCTCGATATACTTGCTCATTTTAATTATCAGTACATGGTTAAGATTGGGGGTTTTCTTTTCCGATCGTTAATTTTTCTTCTATGATTTTGCTAATTGTTGGCTTAAAATACTGATTTTACCTAAACGCTAATATTCTAAAACAATGTCACAATTTGAAAGTATTTAGCGATTTCTAGGTAATCCATGAGGTAATATACAAATATATGTATATGAATTTTGTAGATAAGGATTTATTCCTATCTGTAAGCATACATTCATATATGGAATCATTAAGCCAATATTTCGTTCCATCCAAGTTAACCTAGAGTCGCTTAAGCTGCTTTACCTCAAGATTGCGTCATTATGTTTCCTTGTGTCCTCCTTTGGTCTTAGATTTATATTAAACCTGTCACTACCTCGGAATAAAGAAGAATTCCTTATCTCCAACAGTTTGACCTAGAAAGCACCACTGGTCATCAACACTGACAGGTCGTGCTTTCAAAAATTATCAGTTACTTAATCAATGTGTATCTATCGGCCACGTTTCTTTGAATAGATTGTATGGATATATTTTGAGTGAATTGTTCCAATGCCTATGATATGTCTCTTGTGGAACTATATATACGAAATTGATTGTTTAACAAACGAGTCCAACTAAATAAATTTTGGAAGGAATTTTATAATATGAGTTTCAAATATTTCTGTCTTTACTTTAAAAATGCAAAATATTCTATACTATTATCGTATTGAGGATTAACTAAATGTGTTACATTATTTTGGACTATATGTTTTAATTAAGGTTATTGCGAAATCATGCTTAAAGAATTTTATATTGTGCCAAAGACGCAATGCTCAGAGGTTGGTGTGTTTTTTTGTGTTTTTTTTTTCAATTATGTAGGTCTGATAACTTAAAGGAATTATACATGTGTACTCCTTAGAAATATTAGAAGTAATACTTAAGTTTGGCGTCTGTAAATAACGTCAATGTCCAATTGTTTTAATGTATATACCTCAAGAATCACCCACTTCTAACGACCGTGTCCTACAAAATTCAATAGCCAACATGTCACTCTGTGTTTGTAAATACTGAAATAGCTATTAGTGGAGTGAAACAAAAGTAGCAGTAGAAGTGACTTAAATGGACCTCCGCCAGCGTCTCTTGAATTAGCTCTCAAACCATCCATCAGTTTGTTACTGGAAGATTCAATCTTTGCATTAGCACGGTCGGATCGAAATTCCAACAATCTCTAGTTGAATGTTATATCAATACTTTTGTGGATGCTCTTCTTTTTATGTGTTGTTGCAGTGAGAAACTTTAACCTGGTTTATTGTGTAACCATCTTAAAATAACAAGCATATATTTTTAGACATCGGGAATGGCATGCCGTTAGCATACTTGAAAAACATACTTCCTGTGTGACTGAATTTTGAAGCATACATATTTAAGAGCAAGACAAATGAATAAATGATAGTGCTTTATCACAAGCCTGGAAGGC
>JXSR01S041413.1:58184-69675 GCA_000969725.1 Ophiothrix spiculata | reverse complement strand
TGAATATAAGGGCGTTCATGTATTTAACATATGAAAAAAATACAAAAATCAATTGAGTATTTACTATTTTAAAAGCACATAATTATCGACTTTTTTGAGCTTTCCCTATACTTTGTGTGGTAAATTGAGTGAATTTGGGGGAATGTACTTTTTTAAATATCTGATACAAATAATATAGATAAATTTATTTGCTTTTCAAACGTTAAATCACCAACGGCAACGTGTATGAATGATCCAGGTTTTGTTTTTGGCTACATTTCTTTCATTTGAATTAATAGACGCCGTTGTCCTATTTATGTACCAAAAATGCCTTATGTACTAATTAGGAAACAAACTTAGAAGTTGATTTGATTAAAAGGTATATGTGTGTACACCTGTATGCACTTGAGGATATTCAAAAGGATCGTAGTTTCTTTGTTGTATTTGTTCGGGTAAATTTGTTTGTCAGGCATGCAAACACCATCTATATAATGAAGAGCTCTAAAGTTTCATCGAAAGGGAACCATAAGCAACATGAAAAGTAGTAACTCATATTTGGAGATTGCATACACCACATCCCAAGAGTAAAGTTCACTGCGTTAGAATTGTATTTTCTTGCATCTATTCTAATTGTACTATATATTTACTATCAGGAAGGAAATGTACTTTTTTCTAGATGCAAACTATATCCTTTTTATTTTGAATGTTTAAAGGGGGCGTTTTATTCCCATATTATAAAGAAATTACTGATAAAGTCGGTCCAAAAAGCTGCCATCTTAATCTGTAATCGTTTCAAGTTTTTTTCTAATTTCGTGCAAAGCATACCTTATTATGCCTTAGAATGTGTTTGATCAGTCACACATTAGTGGATTCCCGGGGGGGGGGGGCACTCACATATGTGGGCAGGATATATATGTCCGGCGGTCAAGACCCCCTTTTTCAGGCCGCCAGGCCGCTCACTAGATCCCAATTTTCAGCGTGATTCAGTTCTTTTGACCCCGTTTTTTTTGAAAAACTACAAAATTTTAGCTCTAACTGCATAAATTGCTCAGGAAATGTGAAAATTTTCAGTTCAGGAGGCTATTTTTGGCCAAAATTTCAGTTCACTAGACCCATAAAAATCAGTTTCAAAGGTTCCTTTTTTACAGAAAATCAGTTCACCTGCCCCCAATTTCGGCGCTTCGCGTCTGACATACCTACCACTTTCAAAGTTGAGTGCCCCCCGGGGAGTGGATTATGTATTATTCCAAAAAGCTGCGGCTTTATAAGTAGTGCTGAAAAAGAAATGTTTTAGTTGGGAACTTTACACATATTTTTGTGCCGCTAATACTACTACTAGGATGACTAAAGATAAATCTGGTACTGATTCCTATCAATGTAAACTACATTAGTGAAAATGAAAATATAATAGGCCAAGATCCATTGGCATACTCATGTTGTTCAAAGGAAGAAATAAAAGTAGATAAAGCCTAATTTGACTGAGCAGTAGATTTGCTTGAAAATATTACATTAATCAATTTAATTCTAATTCATCGGCTTTTGAAATCAATTGATAATTATTTTATATTAATTGAATCATTTATTACAATTTGCATTCAAATACCTTAGTATATTATCCATTATCAGTCAAAGTAATTTACTGAACTCTAAGTATTTAGATATTGCACTACATGTATATGAGAACTATTGTTTATACTTAAGTATTATAATCCAAAATGTTATACATGTATTTGGGCAGAAGACTTCAAATCAATAATGCCGTAACATCGTACAAATAAAGACATGGCTACAAGCAAATTTACGGTAAGATCGATTGCAAATTAGATTGAAATGAGTCACCCTTTCCAAAGGTTCATAAATCACTGCAAAAAGAGGATAACTTCGTATAGTTGCAAGAGTAACAACAGCTATGTGGTAAAAGACAATGGTCCGTATTCCAGAAAGATGTTTAGCTAAACCATTGTTTAACTGAGCATCAACTGTCCAGGAATGATACGCATCATTGCAGCTTTCAAGCAGAACAGTTCAATGAATCGTGCTGTTGACGAGAAATAAAACCTTGATTTAGCTAAACACCTTTCTGGAATACGGGCCAATAGGTTTAACAAAATACACATGTTGTTTTTCTAATATTCAAAAAATCAACATGAACTGCATGCTAAATTTAGGTACCTAATTGAGGGAACCTTTTTTCCGGATGAAAAGTACTAGGATTTGACGTTATTTAGAATAATTTCACCAATGTAATTGTGCACGATACTTGAGTCCCATTGTGAACTGACAAATTTTTTTCGTGACCTAGGAAAAAGAACAAAAAATTTTCAAACTATATCTGGTAATGATACTATAATCCAGAACCATTATTAAAGGGTCCTTTGTTAATGTACTATATTTCATTAACACTTGTATGGAGGTAAATAATTTTGATGGGTTTGATTTTTTTCGTCAGCGCAAGACGTACTTTGTCATATCCCTTTTTGTTTAACTTTACCATACGGTTCTTGTAGTGGCAGGCTTCAAATTGACTTGCAAAATTAGTATAAATGAGCAATTTTGAGGGCAAACTTCATTTTTTGCCAATAAATCGTAACTGAATAACTTTTTATAATGTTAATTTCAGAAATGGAAAATTAGTTGTTGACTTTTTGGTGCTATATTTTCGTCTAAACACAACAAATCGTATGCTGGCTATCATTTTAAAACGGTTTGGTCGATGTCAAGAAAGTGGATATAATCTTAACCTTTTGAAAAAGAAAGTTTTTATAAAGTTGAATGAAATCTTTTAAAGTATAAACGGCCATTGTCGTGCATTTTATAATCCCTTATGTAAATTCCAAATATTTCCTTTCCCATTAGTATAAAAAAAGCAAATGATTTCTGTCAATCAAATAATTTCAATGATGCTCAAATTCAAATGCAATCTATTACGCATAGCATTTCAGGCTACAAACCACACGATTTTACAGCATCACTAACAAGATTGCATAAGTAAATTCATAATGTGAGTTAAAAATCAAGAGGCTCTTTGAGCGATAGTATTCAGTCATCCTTGATTGCTTGAAAATTCAAGAAATATATTTTATTATACGTATAGGAAAATGTAAAATAAAATTACTTCTACTGCAAATTATGCATAATTTCGGTTATGTATTATATATCAAATGGAATAAATACATTTGAAGAATGGTAATGGCATATGCAGATATTAAGACTATTAAGATTATCCAGTGGTGCAATAAACTAAAAATCAGAGTAGATTTTATGATACTTTTGTCAAGTATTCTAAATAATTGCAATTACAGTATCTGCAACGATTATAGAAAAATACATTACTTTGAACAAAACAGAGGAATCAAAACACGACTTGAAAATAATCAGATAGATCATCTCCTTAATGTTTCAAACCGTATTTCATATATTGATATTATTACTCTGAGTGACTTGTACAAAACAAGTGTCTAGATGAATTCTGTAGAAACATTAGGGACCGTTCACTAACACTTAGAGAAATTGGGTCTTATTAAAAAAAGGGGAGCCATGAAAATTTCGAGGTCTAAAAGGAGCCCTGAAAGAAGAAAAATTACCCTGAATTTACCTCTGAAAACTGAGTGTGTAATTTTCTGTGGGGTTGACACGTAATTTTCTCAACAAAAAAATAGGCCTCAAAAAAAGTTGAAGTCCTTAAATTTTTCCAGATTAATTTTGTTGGCATCACCCCCAGCAAGTGTTTGTGAACGGTCCCTTATATTTTTAAGAAGTAGCTATATTCCTATGTTTGTGAGAACAATTTTCTGAACAATTATTTGTCATGTAGTTTTATTCATTGAATAATATGAAAATTTAATACAAAATATTTCGATGGAATAAGAATAACTAATCAGAAAGAAATTTGCCATAGCTTTCTCGTAACAAAACACAAAATAGAAGTTCCCCTGTCCCGCCTTGTTGATGTGTTATACTTCGAGCTGCATGATTTGTGACTCTATGTAATTGCAATGTTCTCGTAGCATCACCGTGTTATTGATTTTGTATGATCCATAATTTCCCCTGGGATATTTTGTAGAGTATTATATCCTCTTGAGCACTCAACGATATTACGAAAGTGATATTAATGAAGACTTAATTGTGATTCTTTATATGTACGATTTGATTAACGAAAGAAAAGAAACTTGAAATTACAGTACCTGGAATTTCTACTTTAAAAATATTTGGTATTTGTAGATTAAACTTCTTCAATGTAATAAAAGCATTATAATATTCCGCTTCTTTGTTTACAAGAAACAAGTTGTATTGTTGATCTTGTTTTCAACAACTCATTGTATCTCTTAATACAGGAGCGTAACGTTGTTGGTTCGTGATGAATCCACAGTTGATATTCAAATTAGCGCGTCACGCACTGCGTTTATAGAAGTGCGTTTACGAAAGTCGGCGCAAATCAGGAAAATAATAGTATGACAGATTTTTTACGGCTAATGTTGGCAGGAAAAATGCTTTACTTTGGAGTTGTAATTTTGAAGGTCCATGCTCAGTTAGCCTATCCTATTGGCAACAGAAGTCAAACTGTGCCAAACGGTAGCTCTAGTCCTGTGCCACGAAATGCTATTCACTAGTATTGATCGAAGAAAAACATATTGATATTGATATGTCTCCATGTCATTACTGAAGAGATAAGTTCATTCAACGAGGAGCCAGGGACGTAAAAGTAATCCGAAAATAGCCGATCCAATTTTTTGTGGTGGAGTTACGAAATCACTGGCTTATTGACGTGTTATCATTACTATAACCAGAAAAGATACCTATTTTTCAATAATTTGAATTTCATTTTAGAACAAGCAAACTTTTCATAGTAGAAGTGGTATTGGTTAGACATGTTAGATGAATGACTGGACAGATCTCAACTTAAGATAAGCTAATTTAGTATCCGCGTGCGTTTATTTGTTTTAATTTTCCCGGATTCTCCAATGTTAACCTTGTACATATAAGTATAAAATGAGGGGTGCTCCGACAAAATAAGCGAAAAGTCGCAAATTTCATAAATGAGTTCATGGCATATTTTAATTGTCTATAGTCTCAGCTTTTGAATGATATATAACATGTCACACTTTCTTTCTCCATTCTCCATTTAGAGATTAAAATACATGGCAGTCCGCTGAAAATCTGGCAACAAAAATTAGCTGTAAATCAAGTTTAAAGTTACTGATTACTATAGTGTAGGATAGCAAACTGTGATCAATTAACAGTGAATAATTGCACCTCCCAGCATAATTGACCTTCGCAACACGATGTATAGTTAAACACTTATTCATGGATGTGTTTTATGTCAAAAAACGAAATTCGACCATTTCACCATATTTTTACTCTAGAAGCCAGTTATTAACATTCTTCATTCTCGACTTTCCGGTCATTTTCCCAGAACAAACAACAAATCATTTAATTCACGTGCTGTGTTATTATTCATATTAAACAAAGCTCGATGGTAACTTACACACAATTACTTTAAGGTGGCTATTAGTTTGGGGAACAAGTCTTATTGACACGATTGAGAGGTTATCATCAAATCATTTTAATGTTGATCAATACATTCTAAATATAAATCAAGAGTTGGTAGAAAATGAAAGGGGTTCCACCTATGCCATTTAGACACTTTAAGCACTGCGTTTTACCCATATGCACCTAGACTAGACGTTGATTTTTTGCCAATTATCTTCTTGAATTCTACAGTAAACACATTAAGGAAAGATAAAATTAACTCCGCGTGTTATTAGTTTACTGCAATAAGGTCAATTAAGGCTCGATTTTAGTCTCAGTCGTGATGTCGCTCATCTAACGTTAATGAATAATCTCTGTCAATAGACTTTATTCTATTCGGAATCGTTAAATAGGTTATATCTAGTACAATATCACTAGTTTGTAGGTCATATTCTTGTAATTCTTTGATATGCGGAATACCGATTTTTTTACCCTGGAGAATTTCTGGGTGATTAATGATGTTGTTTTTCAGTCTGTGATTATTTGCATTGATAACAATAACTTTTGTTTACATTTATTTATCAATAGTATACAGCATTCGTCGTTTAATGACAATGTTTTCTTGACAGCGACGAAAAAGAAATATTATGTGTTAATCATGATCTATTGCAGTAACCATTATCTTTCTTTTTTACACAGACTTATTGGAGTGAATTTAGTGAAATCTTATTTCATTTCATTAAAAAGTAAAAATTGTATGTACATCTGTACGCGCGTATAAAAGATGAATTGAATAACTGTGTGTCTGTTTGGACAAATACTGTAGGCATATGTTTTTAGTCATAGAAACACCATGTATGTAGTTTCATCGCAAGGGGACATTAAAATGAAAATGCAGTCGCTCATATTTGCAAATTGCGTACATCACGTCCCCAAGTCTAGATTTTACTTTCAGATTGACTCGATTCTTTTCATTCTAACTTTAGAATTAACTATTTAGAAGTTTTGAGACGATTGAATATTTTTGACTACTTACCATGCTTACACAACGGATCTGAATAAAAGATTTTAAACAGCCCTTCTATAAGTTATCTTTATTGGAAGTGATTTCTCATACAAATAGGTTCATAATCTGTCGGTAACCTTGTCAAACCAAAGTCAAATTACCTCCGTTATTCTGAACGCTGTCATTTTGAAGAAAACAAATTGAGATTTGCTTTGACCACATTCATAAGAAATTGAATTTTGTACAAAACAAAGTGTACTATGCCAGATTGTGTCTGATCAATCAAAATTTAATGGATTATGTACATTGGCAACATAGTTTAATCTGTTTTGTTTGCCCACGCGCATTGGAAACCTCCAAGGAAAAGTGTATCTGTGAGCATATTGGATAGAAGTTTTCCCAATGAAATAAAAAATAAACCACCTTCTAACAAACATATATTTAAATTGCCAAACCTATCAACAATAAAAACAATATTCATGAAGTTAGGATGAAAAATTAAATGATATTGAAACTACAATAGTAATCTAATAAAATGAACGATCTGATGTAAAGAGAAACATTCTAAATTAGGTTTTAATTAACCCTTGTCTATCAAAACTATTTTACGATATTTTTTCTTGAACATTTAACTTTGAAATTCACATCCATAAAATCGGTGTTAGGATCCCTTCTATCCATTTATACCAATACCAAAATGAAAGGTATTAATTACGTAATTCTTTTGGGTTATGTTCTTTGAGAAGAAATGGTGAATATAAATTTTAAAAAGACAATTACGATTCAAAACAAAAACGTTTTGTTACTTTCGTTTATGCACATGTGTCTTTTAAAAAGAAACAAATTCAAACGACAACATTGGTTGAATTTGTTGGCTATACTGACCCACCTTCGGCCATAGATAAAGGTTTTGCCAGATTCACTGTGAATAAATTGAAACCACTATACTGAGGAAATGCTTATATGCTAAGGACACTTAAAACTCGTCTTGACCTCCTTATAGCACAAAGTAAGGAAATGGGTATATATCCTAGTCTCATTTAGGAAAATTGATATGATTATAAGAATACATTGTAAACGATTTAATATTAATAGTTGTTTGATTTCGACTACAACAAATATCGTCTACAATCTCATTCAATGAATCGATAATAAATTGAATTCTTTGATTTATTCATAAAAAGAAAACTATCACAAGTATGTCACCAGCCAACGTATTATGAACTTACATTTTACCTTAATCTGATTAATTGATGTAATTAAACCAAGAATATTTAAATATTTTATTGTTAAAACATTTCGCAACGTATACATTTTAAAAACCTTCGTTATGTTGGTACATTATTACCCGCCGCGTTATACTATATGTAGTAGAGTAAAATCAATAACGCCGTGACATTGTACAAATAAAGACATGTCTAGAAGCAAATTTACAGTAAGATCGATTGCAAATTAGATTGGAATGAGTCGGCTATGCTAATGGTTCATAAAGCGCAGCAAATAGCGGGATAACAACGAGTTTTTGCTGGAGCAAGCAGTTTGAATGCATCTTAAAAACCGCAACATGACTTTATGCCATCCTTGCAACTTTTTTGCCTAATTGTGACTGTCCATCCCAAACCAGCCGTAAATGCAGCCTCTTGTCATTTTACTTTTTTAAATATTTGCAAAGACCATGCTATCAGGATGAAATGGCAACCAGAGGTCAACAATCTATATATTCGTTATAAAAAAAGAATATTGGCTGCTTTTGCTTCAGGGTATGGCTAAAATCTCATAACCATGAATATATGCCCTCAGCTTTGCTTCGGGCATATTCATGGCCTTAGTACTTACTGTTTGAAGCGTAACAAGAAAGCCGTATTGAATATGATTGTGATGTATGACTGTTATTTTCTTAAAATCAAATATATACTTTACATAATGAAACATTACCGTTTAAAGTCTTGGAAGAATACAAGATGGCGGACGCTATCAACTTCAGAAAGTACTATGATAATGAGAACCTACAATTATTGTATCCAGCAAGATTTTACCCTCCCCTGTAAAAATGGTCAGTTAAGTTATTTAAATTTAAAGCAATCGTTTTATGAATACAGTATTTTATCATTACATGTTATACATAATCCATTATGCAAATTTATTATTAATGTATTCTACTATACAGAGTACTTTCAGTCAACAAACCTCAAGATTTTATATAGCATTAATTGCGAGGTTTGATAAGTGAATGCATAATTCAAGTTAAAAGCCCAGAGATTCTTTGACTGACTCTATTTAATCAACTTTAATTATTTTAAAAACTATTCAAAAAGACATTGATAAATGTGCATATTAAAACGTAAAATAAGATTACTTTTGTTGCAAATTGTGCATAATTCAAGTTAATGGATACATCAGTGATGATGATATATGTAGTTATGAAAAGACTATGTGGATTATGTTGCAGTGCAATAAACTAAAAACGGTCCAACATTTCAAAATATAACTGTTAAAGATACTAAACGTTCTAAATAGCAGCAATTCATATACGTATCTGTATCTATAACGATTGAAGAGAATGACAAACAGAAATCAAACGCTGATTGCAAATCGTCTTGCTTGATGTTTTATATTTATTTATTTATCGTTTTACTCAGCTTGGATGTAAAAAACTAGTGTCTCAATGAATTCTGTAGAAACATTTTCCGGGGAAGCTGCGTTTACATCCTGTGTTGAAGAGAATGACAAACAGAAATCAAACGCTGATTGCAAATCGTCTTGCTTGATGTTTTATATTTATTTATTTATCGTTTTACTCAGCTTGAATGTAAAAAACTAGTGTCTCAATGAATTCTGTAGAAACATTTTCCGGGGAAGCTGCGTTTACATCCTGTGTTTAAGGGTTGTATATAGGTTCTACCATGTTAAAAAAGACCATATTAGGTAAAGGTTATTAATCCTAAAGCTCCCAAAGGTTACAAAAGTTTACAAGAGTAAATCACCAAAATCCGAGTACGTCATAAACTGGGGTCTTGTAAATGGTCGTCAAATCGCTGCCTAAGCAGTGCTCCCTCCTTCCAGGGTGGCTTGGTATAGGTTGAGAGATGCAAGAGATCCCGGATTCGATCCCGGGTTGGAACCACCAATTTTTGACACCCTTATTTCTGAAGATATTTAACACAGAATAACTTTTCCTTCCCTAAAAACCTAAAAAGTAGTACCCATCCTGCCCGTATGATTGTGACTCTATGTAATAGCAATGCAATCGCAGAGTAGATACAATGTCTTCGTAGCATCACCGTGTTATTGATTTTGTATAATCCATAATTTCCCAGGAGATATTTTGCAGAGTATTATCCTCTAGAGTACTTAACGATATTACGAAAGTGATATTATTGAACACTTAATTTTGATTCTTTATTTGATTAACGAAGAAACTTGAAATCAAAATACATGGAATACAATATTTGATATATGTATATTATGCCTTCAATGTATCAACAGCATTGTGACGTTTTGTTTCACTTTGCTCAAGAAACAAGTCATGCTGTTTATCTTGTACTGCAAATGTTTACCATATTCAATATGAAAACAAGATTTCTTTTAAGCTCAAAAGCTTTTTCATAACTTTCGTTTCAAACTTTACCGTATTTCGTTTTGATTTGTCAATTTATCGTGCTTTATTGATATGACAGTATGTCTGTTGAATAACATTTTTTTGGTAAATTACGATCATTCAAATATCTGTTTGCAATGCTTTATCACTAGTATGCATGCAGTCATTACAGACATATACATGAATATTCAAAAGTACAAAAGGAAAAATGCTAGCATTAAGCCCGAATAAAAGACAAGTGCATGGTATATATATTAAAATCATTATTTTCATTGGATTTTTAAGATCATGTAAATAAGATACATTTGCAAATAAACTAAATAATATGCACATTTGAAATATGAAATATGGCAAACAGGGTTCAAACCTTTGTATCACATGTACACATATTTCTCATAAGACAAAATTCAACAAGTGAATTGCTGATATTGGTTAAGCTTGTTATTCTTAGATATATCTTACTCCCTTTCATGAAGCAAAATCGAATGTTATTCTTTTACAGATTTCGACTTGAATGTATCATCAAATATCTGGATATCAAAATTAATTCAGACAAATTACTTGTTTAGTTTGAAAATTTCTACAATTATTGTTTTCAATTCATGAGCGCTATTTATCTAAAAGTATTGAAATCTGTAAATATTTCAATTTGCCTTATTTAGCGCATGCGCAAAAAAGCATAGTTTTATGTGAGACTGATAAGATAAAAGAGTGAATCTATATCAAACTAATCATATTTCCCTTTTAAAATATTGAATACGGTATTTTAAAATATATGTATCTATGTCAAATTATCACATATTAATGTAGAAAAACTAAATCAAATATCATTTACACATTTATTCATTAATTATATTCTATCTTACGCTTCATGCATGCCTGATTTATTTGAAGTAATTCCTCGATTTTATTCATGATATTTTCTCAAATATTCAGAACCAAACCTTAATACTGTTAGTATATTAAATGCTTTAAATGACATTGCATAGATTGCATTGAGGAAAAAACACTAGTTGCAAGCAATCAGATAAATCGTCTCGATGATATTCTATATTTTATAGATTGATGATTGATAAGAGAATAGTACAAAGTATTGCGATGAAGCAGCAGACAGATTAGCTTGTTCCGGGGTACTCTGCCTATCATACACCGGATACGTTTTGACTGCCACATGCTAATAATCAACTGTTAGAACACTTGACTATTTTATTCGCGCGGAGAGGTCACAATTATGTATGTATTTTACCTTTCCAAATTCTTCTGTGATGCATTCATGACACATGAGGCTAAATCTATTAAACTTCACTTAAAAAGGGATATTTACAATCAGAATACTTATAGAAAACAGATTTTCCTTCATCATCTGTTGTCCGGCCGCTTAGAGTTAACGTGTTTTGCATCATTTAAAACTACTTCTTGAATTGATTGATTGATTGATT
>JXSR01S041407.1:14212-24390 GCA_000969725.1 Ophiothrix spiculata | reverse complement strand
CCTTTTACTGCCCTGTGATGATTTTTGACTTGTAATTTCGTGATGGCGAGTCTTTTTCACGTAAATAATGATTTTTTTTTAAAATAATGAAATTTTCAGGCGGGCGGTTTTGGAGCATGCGGGCGGTGGACGCAAATCTAAAACCTTCATTCTCATGGCCTAATGCCTTTAATATGACCATCAAAATCCGAAACTTCTCTAAACTAAATAAATAACCACCCGACAAAAACAATGAAACATTCATACGCACTAAACGCCCGCTACGCAAACAGGAACGCAAACAACGAGCGCAGTGCATTGTGAAGATCCACTGCACCCTGCGTCCTTTATATTCTTGCGTTCTGATTGGTTAGGTGACATGCGGAGCACACACGCGGAGTGTATGAATATCTCTCAAAGTTGTTTTGCCTTTCAAAATCGGGGCATGTACGCCACTCTTAACGCGTGCGCCAATAGCGTGAGCGTAAACAATCAAAAACAACAAATCACACTCTGCAAATACCTGCATAAATAAGTGCATCAGTACACAGAAGGTCTTAACAACCAGCTTTGGAAAGAAAAACACCGCGAACGAAGAAAAACGACTCTGAGATAAACTATAGTGGTAATAATTGAAGCATGCAAAGTTTCATCGTTAAATTCACTACTCCCTTTATCTCAAAATAATTCGGGTGTTTTTTTTTAATTATAATTATCGTCGCAACAATGAAAATTATTGCCCAACAGTTGAAATTTTCAGATTGGCTTTATCAGCAATTTCAATAAAAATTGAAATTTCTTTTGATTTATGTATAATCTATGAAGTAAAAAGCAATGTTTTACAAGTGAAACTCAACATCTGTCTTAATTTATTGCATCAATATACACTTTAGAGAATAGCCTCATGCCCAAGAGTAACATGCAAAACAAAATTATTCTTTTTTGACATTTCTGAAGGTTTTGATCAAAGTTATCAATATTTTGTACTTTACAATTAGTACTGAACATAAAGACCTGTATTCCATTTTTTTTTTTAGGTACAGTATTTTTATTTATTAAGTTTGCCAGCGTACTGCACCGTTATGCTAGAGTTAAACGTTGCCAGCATATTGTTGGCGCTTCACAAGCACTGGAATTAGACTAATCACATGCTGTAAATATGGGCGACTTTCGTGCAAACCACCGTTGCAACAAGCGTCGTTCTCCAAAAAAAAAGCACGAACGGAGAAACTTAGTTATTAGAAATACTGCAAAACATGGTTTTATCTTCCATTAACAGCGTGGGTCATTGAACTCTTACGCTTGAAAGCTGCAATGGTGCGTATCACACTATCATTCCTGGACAGATGGCCCATATTCCAGAAAGGTGTTTAGCTAAACCACGGTTTAACTGAACATCAACTGTTAATGAATGATGCGCACTGTTGCAGCTTTCAAGGTAGAACAGTTCAATGAGCCGTGCTGCTGACAAGAATTAAAACCGTGGTTTAGCTAAACACCTCTCTGGAATACGGGCCTTGGTGTTCAGTTAAAACCGTTGTTTAGCTACACACTTTTTGGAATACGGGCCAAAGAGTGTAAATCACCTGAAAATAAAATTCCAAAATTTTGTCCAATGCACCTTGAAATAATGAAATGTAAAATATCTAATATTATTTATTACCTAATAGCTTCCTTCTTAACTGTTTTCAGAACCCGTCTTTTCATATGAGTTTTGCTTGGTGCCTCGGGGCTATGACATTATTTATTACCTAATAGCTTCCTTCTTAACTGTTTTCAGAACCCGTCTTTTCATATGAGTTTTGCTTGGTGCCTCGGGGCTATGACATTATTTATTACCTACTAGTTTCCTTGACTGTTTTCAGAACCCATCTTTTCATATGAGTTTTGCTTGGTGCCTTGGTGACTACAGACAGTTTCTTGATTACACAGGTGTACAACAACTAAAGGTAAGTCAATAAGCCATACATTGAAGGGGAACGAGGACTGGGAAAATAGGCCTTGTATATACAATACTTTGAAAACTAAGGCTTGGTGTCCAAAGACATTCGCTCGCTCAAGTGATATTCACTCGCCCTACCAAGAAAACTTCGCTCCAACGGGAAGCGATATTTGCTTAATAAATTTCACACCTTTGCTACACTTCAGATTGAATTGGAGCGATCGCTCCAAATATTCTTGAGTTTGTTTATTCAATAATCATAGCAATACAACATGCGCGAGTGACATTCGCTTTCATCGATTGAAATGATGTTCGCACAATGAGAGCGACATTCGCTCTCTGTTTTAGTGAATAAGTCAGAGCGAATATTAAGAGCAAATGTCACTCGGCCGAGTGAATGTCTTTGGACGCGAGCCTAAACATATTCAATATTGTATATATTAATTTTTTTAGAAATGTGTTGTTTCAAATTAATGTTGTGAATGAGCTAAAATGCTTTCTAAAACAAAATGTGAATTTAGTTTGACTACCACAGTCATGGTGATATGATCTGACAGGACTCGAACCTGGATGCTCTTTTCTATGAGTCCTATGCTTTAACCGCTCACTCGCACTGCATGCCAATTTCATTTGGTATAGTGAAATTTCATTTTTTGATAATTGTCATTTGATTGAAGAGAGATTTTAGATGTTGATTTGAATAAATTACACATAATAGAGGTGACTTTTTTACAAATCCTTTTTTAGGTGGGTGAGGTCTATATTTTGAAGCTAACATTTTGTCTTGTATAATTATTAGATATGATATGATAATTATACACAAATATAGCATGCGTGTAGTGTAGCCAGGGATGTGCGGAGTGAGCTTGCGCACCCTGGGTTTGATGCACAAACCTGCAATATCAGCCCTTTTATACCAATAAGAGGTCATTCTGCACCCCAGGGTCAACCATTAAAAGGCAATTTTGGCTATGTGGGTGTATACTCCCCCAGATGGTGTTTTAAGTTAGTGCTTCTAATAATCCATCATAAGTGCTTCTCATAATTCCAACGCTAAAAGAAGCAATTGCCATATAGGATGATAACTTTTTGGTATATTTCAATATATTGCATAGTGATGGTTTGTAAAAACATTTGATGAAACATGACTTGTGAACTCTTTTATTGATTCCAATTAATTTTGTTACATTTCTGTTCATTTTTTTCAGAATTGCTTCCATTCACATCTACGTGATAATCCACTCGTAGCCCATGCATCGGAAGTTCAATGTATGGTTGGAAATAAAATGTTCTCGTTCAATTTGAGGTAGCATGAGACATTCTTGTTGAACTGACTTTTAAACATATCTAAAGAAATCAGACTTGAGAACTATTACATCCAATGTATAGATTTGTCTTGATGGGTCAACTCCCTGGCAGAATGTGCATGATTGTTACCACAAGTCCAAATTAATCCCTGTTGTTGTCAATTTCATAAGCAACATGTATGAGCAGACAACTGCAACCTTTTGCTGCGGCAGCCCATGTATGATACATACATATGAGGTCAGATCCCTGGCTTGATCTGAATCTATTTGCCGTTTAGTTGAGCTCAAAAGTATCATTATCTCAGGCTTTTTAAATATAAATTGTAGATATCATAATGTGACCTGCTATCAGACAGTGAGTGTCAGGCCGATAGTCCCGGGGGGGTTACTCAGTACATATGTGGCTACCCGCTTGCGTCCACAACTCTCCAAAAAGGACCCTAATGTTGTAATTTGAAAAAGCCAAATTCACCCCTAAATGGTGTAAAACAATAGTAAATGGTGTATGATACTGACCCTAAATGGTGTGACTTGAAACTTTGGACATATGCAGGAATGAAATAAACTGACATTCTAGGTAAAATGTAAACTGACATTAAAGGTAAAATATGGGATAAAATAGCCACAAAAGAAGAAAACAAATAAATCTTATATTAATTTTTTGAATTTTTACCCCTAAACGTTACTGGGCATGTGTCATTTATATATTTTTAAAGTTTGATTATGTTGGTATTCGACACCCTTATTTTTAAAAGACGTCAATGCCGCCAGATGTTGAAAATGACACCCTTTGAGACGATTTTTATGGATGAGCGTGCGTAGCCACTCATGCTTAGAGTGACCCCCCTCGGGAGGATAGTGAACAATTAGGAGAATGTTTAAGAGATTTATTTATATCTAATTCATATGTAATCTGTACTTTTGTCAATGTCAAGTAACATCAACAAAATTGTTGGAGCAACCCAGGGGGGGGGGGGGGCTACTTGAGTTTGATTTGGGTAAGGATGTATTTGCAAATTTAATAGTGGTAACCATAAAACATATCACCTTTAAAGAAAAAGAGACCTCCCTCTACATACCAAACACACACATTTGAACCTATATGTAAAAAGTATCAAAACATTTGCTGTCACTTTTCACCTCTTTTCATAAGACAAATTTTGACATAAATTTGCACCAAATTTGGAATAATTGACAAAAGGGCAAAGTATGTTGCCATTTCTGCAGAAATAAAACAATTAGACCAATTAAACCACTATAAATACAACATAGCCAAGCTTTTAGCAGGAAAAATTGGCGATTGTACTTGGTGTTCTGATAAGGTAAAAATGACTCAGGAATTTTTGATTTTATATAGGCCAAACAAAAGTTCGTTAACAATGTAAACAATAATACAGGGTGACAGTTGCACACACTGGGGCCCTGCACCTTGGATTTTTGTTTGCACTGTCTAATAGATTACTGCTTAACCTATAGTAATTACCAAATTCTGGGGTAGGGTTATAGGAGTGCAGAAATATGTAAAGTGGAACCTTGTTAACACAAAATCACTGGGGCTAAAGAGTTTAGTTTGGGTTATCAGGATTTTGTGTTATCCAACTGATTTTACGTAGGAAATCAATACTTGGGCCCCAACAAATTTTTTTGTTATCAGGGTTTTTGTGTTAACATATTTTGTGTTAATGAGTTTCCACTGCACAGGAACACAATAGCCTTGTTCAAATGTTTTGTAAATGCATAATAATGCATTTTGTAATATGTTTTGTTGGCCTATTACTGATTCTATTCGCTGAAGTCAATAGCCCAAACCATAGTCGGCCTCCAAACAAAATTTTTCCTACCAAACATTTGGTCGTGACGTCACCAAATATTTATCAAAGTATGAACAGGTAGCAAACATTTGGTCCAATGTATATGGCAATTCAATAACATGTGCAATCTAGCGCGAAATTTTAATTGGTCTCAACTCGATGTTGACGTTATTTTGTTTGGAGTCCCTTGTCATTTTGACGTCACGACCAAATGTTTTGGTAGCGAAAATTTTGTTTGAAGACCGACTATATTTTGGCCCAATAAATATAGATATTCCCCAATAGAGTTTCCAATCCATAACGATTCTTTTGTGTTTACATGAGTGACAGCAAAAGTAAGAAGCCATGGCTTCTTATATTTTCCTCGTAGAAGACAATAGTCTATTCCATACATTGATTGACAGGTTTGTTTTGTTTGGATAGATCAAGTTGATACTTCTTTTGTCTTTACAATTTTGTTAACTTTTGTAAACTAAAACTATTATAAGCCAATTTACAAAGCATTTGAATAGACCTAATGTAAGCAGTGGCTCAAGGTAGGGCATTCAAAGATTGAAGAGTGGAATCTGTTAAAGATTAAAATGTATGATGTTTCCATATTTTAACAAGATTGAAGTGGTAGGTAAATAAACAAATAAATTTGGTTCTCAGGATTTTGTCGGAATGCATTTTGATGCATTTATTTTATCCAACATTGTGCCTTTTAACAGATCATGCTTTTAAAATATTCTGATAATTCCCTTGTTATGGCATAATTATAAAGCTGCATGGTTTCATAGTTGCCTGTCGTGTGGTCATACGACCAGAGTGACGTCAACAATTTTAAGTGTGCAAACTCGACCTTGTCGCATCTCGAAAATTTTGTTTGCCGTACGACAAGCCGATATATCGATTACCCTGTCGTGATAGTGGTAACAACACAATATTTTGAGTTGGAATAAATTCAACTGTAAACAAAATATGCAAAATATTGTGTCGTGCTACATTACGACAACTCCAAATTGCAAATGCTTGGTCGTATGCCGCAACTACAAGCTTGGACGTCTGCCGCAACGACAGCTACTCTGAAACCACCTTTACTTCTCAAAAAGGTGCAACAGGTACAATTAAGTGTGGTGATACTTTCACAATGCAATTGAACTGTAGTGTTTGACATTCGTTGAAATCAGTGCTCGATTTTGACATTTGAAAAACTTGCACAGATTAGAATTTTGCTCAAAAACAGAGTGATTAATTTTACATGTACTAAATGATGTTTACTGGCAAACTTTCACTTGCACAGAGCAAATTTTACTTGCACAAATGCAAATAAATCAGTGGTTGAAATGGAATGAACTTTTTACATTTTTTGTAAGGTACTCATTGAAAACATGTACTGTAAGTCTTAACTAGTCGTCTTATGCTAATTTATGAATGATTTATGTACATTATTTAAATAAAGTCTATTTTTCACCTGATACATACATACTAAATAAAATGTCTCCCATTCTTTATTATCCATATCATGCGTTTATTGTACAGGCGACACTAGAGATATGTGGATAAGTGTTCCGCAAAAGAAACTTATACACTTTGTTTTGTTTCTATTCTGCTATATAAATCAGACAGTTCTGCTATATAAATCAAACCACAATAATTGCACATAATGTAAATGGATATGTTTCCTGTGATATGGGTACAAAATTTCTTCAAACATTCAAAACTATCATGTTTATCAGGCAAGGTTTTAATTAGACAATAATAACTGTGCACCATCTTTTTTGAGGTCATTGTTTAAAATTGGAGGTGTTTGTTTTCTGAGGGAGCGAATTAAAAGATGGTGCAAAATTATTTTTGTTATTAATAACTGTCTTTCTACATTTTTAATGACTTTTATGCGTGATTTTATAAAGAAATTTTTTATTAAACTTCTTTCTTACCTAAAGGTATACTTATCCCTATAAGAGAATTTCGATCAGTCCAGGCATGACGATCATCGCGTAATATGATAAATATGTGTGTGTGTGTGGTGCATACGCGCGCTTGATTGGCGTTTTATGAGAAAGCGTATTCAGGGCTAATGACATCACATATGCGGGTCATTATAAGAAGTCATTGTTACCTGATAATGACCGTCCAGTTGTTTGTGTAAAAGTAGAAATAATCTTATTAGATTGGATCACGCTATTACGCAGGTTATTAATGTCTATTAAAAGTCAATATAAACACAAATGATGTCACATCTATTGTGTTCTTTTTATGGCCCTGTTTTGGGAAACGGAATGTTCTAAAAAGACTTGGGAGTAGGTCTATCACTTCATTTCATTTGCCCTTTAACTCTAACCCTGAATTGGGAGATGTTCTGTTTTCTAGCCCAAATACGTCATATACATAAAAATCACAAGTTTTCACCTGGATTTGAACCCGGTACCTCCCACACCCCAAGCATGGGACATCATTAGCAGGCCACCATGGAGTCGCTGCCTGGGAAGCGATTACTTCTACATTAGTAACCATCCTCTATGACGTATTCGAACTTGGGCACATTTTCATAATTTTCAATAGTGAGCTTTGTAGTGAGATCTGATGGGGTTCCCTTCATTAAAAGACTTGGTATTATACAAATACAACATGGTTTGAGGGGAAGTATTGTCCCGAGGCGTTGAATGATCGAGACTTCCTCTTCAGGAGCAGCTGAGGGAGGAAGTCTCGATCACCCAACACAGCGCGACAGTATTTTGCAATACTTCTCCAAAATTAACCATGTTGTATTTGTTACTTCACCTCAAAAACGTCAAATTAAAGCTTGTATATAAATAAATCTAAAAGTCAACAAATTTGGTACTTTGTCGTGAGCCATACAGGTTAGCCTATGGGAATTTTAAAAGGGGAATCAATACTCTCCACCATTTTGATTTTACCGCTGTGTAAATGGTATGGAACGGCAGTCATCTTGGATTGTCGCTCATGGAGGGTGAGTTATTGTACCTCTGGCATTTTACGGCTCTGCGTGCCTCACTTCGAGAGTCTTCGCAATCTTCGGATTAGCGGGAAAATTGGCGTACTTTAACAAGAGCAAGTCGCAATACACACTGCTTGAAACGCAGACACGGTTTTGCACATGAAACGAAATGCACACGCTGTATATGTGTCAAGTGAAGATTTACTCGATCTGCCTGGATATCAGGCCAAACTCCGAATATATCCGGAGGTACAATAAGTCCACTCCATGAGCGACACAAGATGGCGACGTATCCCATATAAAAAATCCTTGGCCTATACTTAACTGTAAACCCTGACAGTAAGATCAGGGGTAGGTATCAAATAAATATAACATAGGGCAGCCATTGCCAACTATATTCACATGATGATTTGTGCCGTCTTACATGAAGTATAAACTACAAAGATACGAGGGGTGTTCAAAAAGTTCATGGCCTGAGGTGAAATGGAATGAGCTATGCAGTTTTTTATATGGTTTGTATATAAACTTAATTGATGAATATTTGAGAAGTATCAAGTAAATATCAGCTTTCATTTTTATTTCCAGAAACATAAAACTCAGCAGTTAAGAGGTTTCTGATTTTTTACCTAGAAAACTGCAAACGACAAAATCTCTGTCCCATATGATGGAGATGCAAACACTTCAAAATGTTTCAAATAGTATGAACAAAATTTGGGTGCAGAATTTGAAAATGTCAGGGAGGAGGTGAATTTTGGAGTTCTTGGTATCATGATTGTTATCTAAACTTTAGAAACCAGTAACTGGCAAGTTTTAACTCTCTAAAAAAACAAAAACGAAAGCAGATATTATTTGAAACTCTCCATGTATTCATCAATTAAGTATACCACATTGAAGCAATACTATAAACTGTTAAAATGAAGCACCCCTGTCACCCCGGGCTCAGGTCACAAATTTATTGAACACCCCTTGTATCTCAGTTTGACCTCAATAATTATATCATAACCATAATATTTGACTTGTTGTCTGATTTTATTCAAGTTAGGCATAATTATGATTAATTGAAGACAAAATTATTATCTTTTCATGACATTTTTATTACAACATAAAATCTATACACCTTCAACACAGATACATACAGTGGTTCTACACAAAATGTGATGGCTCACCCCGAAAGGGGGGACTTTGCAGATGTTATCAATTTTGATTTTATCATCTCATCTGTTACAGCATTTTCTTAGCTCTAAAATGACACCTTACATGTTGAAATTGATCAAAGCAATCAAATTTTACAACAGAAAATCCGGAAATTCTTATTCTTTTTTTTATTTTTTGCTGCCTATTTTCATCAGTTTCTCAAAAGTGTTCTGTCGCAAAGTCCCCCTTTTGGGGGTGAGGCATCACAAATCTATTACATCAAGGTGATTTTGCAAAAGTTGGAATAAAAGTAGTCAGTTTTGTCTCAATATAGTTTTCATTTCCGCTTGTCTTTATTGAACTGTGCACTAATAGCATTAAAGACAATCGTGGTGTTATTTCTCACTAACAGATGGTTTTGTTACAGAATCGATTCTTGTTCAGTCTTGGGATGATTTTAACAAAGCGTGTGTGCTTGGCATCTAAGCATGTAAGATCTGCGCCTTAAAAAGTTGTCGGTCCAATGGAGGCCATTGTTTTTTTTTGTTAACCATGGCGGCATCAGCCACACGCTAATGGACCAACGATTGCCCTCCGATGGCCAATATAAAATAGAAATGGTGCACGTTGGTCATCTAATGAATGATCATTATCATGCAGTGGTCCGGTATTGGCCCGCTGATGATTGATTAATAAATTATGGCCGATGGTGGACCAACAAATATTAGACGGACATTTCTGATGGTGGTCCGACAATGTGGCCGCTGATTGCCGATGCTGGGCTGATATCGGGCCGACCAAAAATTGCTATCAGGGGAACCAATTTCAGAAAATATTTAATTTAAATAATTAATTTAAGAGAATGGCGGGGAGCGTGGCTGAGTAGTAAGAGCGTAGCATTCATCTGTCGCTGGATCAAGTTCCGGGCCAGGCACGTCTCCTTGTTTCCTTTAGCAAGAAACTTAACTTGCTTCGCGCTTCGGGGGGCACATAAAGCCGTTGGTCAAGCTTTTTTTTAAGAAAACAGGATCCAGGGGCAAGTTTCTTGAAAAAATTGCCCCCTG
>JXSR01S041401.1:0-10306 GCA_000969725.1 Ophiothrix spiculata | reverse complement strand
CATAGACTACAACGTAAATGTCGAATATGTTGGTCGACACATTTATTATTTTTTGTTAATGCTGGTTACTGGAACATTTCAGACTAGTGTAAAATGAAAAGGTAAAACAAGAAAAATCAAAATAAAAGTAAGTAAAGGCGTTCATTGTGGGTTTTTTTAACTTTCGGGTTGGCCCGGGTCAGCGGTACAGATGCACGTGGAATGGCCAGGGTTCAAAGGGTTAATGACTACAGATTATTTTATAGACATGCCATATTTTTGTTATTTGATCAATTTGTTTATTTGCAAATGTAAATATGTTTACAGTTGACTTTGAAATACAGAAATTTAAAAGCAAAGGTTTATATGAGTATAAAACATGAAATAGTGTGAGTATATTTTTTACTTATTGTCTTGGAACATTTTTATAGTCATGCAATATTTTTATTGTTTGATCACCTTGTTTACTTGAAAATGTAAATATGTTTGGTATGTTAATAAGAACTTATAATGAACCACTTTTAAGGAAATCTCTGTGCTTACATTTTTAAACATTTGTGGACTGGTCCTGCAAAATGTGAGGAAAATTGCAAATGTGCATTTTGAATAAATGGCATCTAAAGTCACAATAGGGTGAACAAATTGTTTTAAAAACATACATTCATGCGTAAGTGTTTTCCTAAATACCTAACATTTTGAAGGGAAATTTTGTCATAAACTCAATTTTGAAATTTCGTGACTTTCCTCTTCATTTTGCCAGAGCACCAATTGTTATTTTTACTGGAAACGAGTCAATTTTCAGTACAATTACATGTTGTCTCCCTCGCTCATCCTACAATTATTAGTCTCCATGCATGTCAACCATTGGATAGCAAATTTAAAGCTGACTCAGTAACTCAGCTACATGATATCCTATGGATAGAGCCAAGTTGACAATCCTATCAGCAATTTTTGGATTTGTGCAAGTTTAAGTTATTGCAAGGTGAGCGTGAGAAACAATATAGAATTTTACAGCCAAATATGTTTGGAACATACCAGGTTTTTAAATATCAGCAAAGATTTCCTAAAACTTGTATTTGAAGTTAAAAGTGAAGATGTTGTCATTCCATTGTGTGAAATTGTTAATAATATTATGATGTTAAAGGTTCAACTTTATATTTGTAAGAATTGATTATGAAGTACGTTTCTTTGTTATATTTTTAAATTTGAAGTATTAAAATTGTTTGAATTCTGATGTTTATCTGTTACTTTAAATGAAGTACTCTTGAATTTAGCGTACCCACTTTGCGTGTTGGACAAATTTAAGGTACTTGCTTTGTCATAAAAAGAGTACTCTGTCAAAAATAGATACATGTACTGTTTTATATATAATGGCCTTACATTTTTGCATGGAATTTATTTTTTGTAGGGGTTGTTGAGTTTACTTTTATAAAATGTAAAGCTTAAATTCATATTAACCACGATTACGTGGAAACCTAGATGTCTAAAGAAAATCTGTATCTGCAAGTTATGGCTGGTTGAATCAATGCTTCCATTACCCGATCTTCTGGAAAATTGTTCCAATTATGTGATGGCTAACCCCGAAAAGGGGGAATTTGCAACAGAACACTTTCCATCAAGAAACTGGTGAAAATAGGTAGCAAAAAATAAAGTAAATGATAATAATTTCCAGCAGATTTCCTGCTGTAAAATCTGATCCACTGGATCAACTTCAACAAGATGTCATTTTAAGGCATAGGAAATGCTCTAACAGATAAAATGGTAAAATTTAAATTTACATCATCTGCAAAGTCCCCTTTTCAGGTGAGCCATGGCATATTTTTTTCATTTTATCTAATCATTATTTTGTTTTTCAGTTTCTTATTTTTGTGGTCAACTTAGAGTCTCAATCCACTTTTTTTGCTGATTTTTATTGCAGATCAACCAGCCATACTGTTTGCAGGAGGTATTCAACTAAATACATGTATGTTTCTCAAAGAAACATTATATAAAACATGCAAAACGGACATCATATGAGGTTGGTAAATCTACAATTAAACACAAACTCATGAAGTCTTGATACAAAACCTCGAGTCCCTGTTGTGGCGCTACACAGTGGATAAGTTGTCAGATAAGTTGTCGGATTCGGAAGGATTCGGACTATTAGTAGAGGTTGTTTTCCTGTGGAAGTATATATATCAATCAATATGTCTTGGAATGAACCACCAGATTCTTCAAGAAATCTGGTCAAAGTAGAAGAAAGCAGCTTTACCAAAAACCAACAATGTAGTAATGAAGACCAATGTGGCATATCTGGCATGCTGTTGGAAACTTCGAATGTAAAGGAGGAACCTAATTCTTCTTCCACGACTAGCAGTCACATTTTAGATAACACAGATATCCATGAGTCTGTTGACGAACAAACAGAATTAAACACAATTTCAAGAGTTGAAGAATGTCCTTTCAACTTTGATTGTCATTCAAAGTCATCTGTGCTCAAAAATCCTGGATTTGAAAATTTAGGCGGGGGCAATCGTCTCCGCAGTAATAAACACACCAATGAATCAGAATTTGTAAATTTGTCCGAACAAAAGAATAACTGCAGTCAGGAAAAGAAGAGCCCATACTCTTCTATACCTAACAGTCTGTTCAGTGAAGCACAAAACCAAATTGCAGAGAATCCTTTAGCTGTCTTAGAAGATATAAAGAATGAGTTAGTTGATGTTTCCAAAGCGTTCTTTGGCGAGAGAATTGCACAAGATAATGCAACTAAGAGTGTGCCTTGTATTCCCAGGGATCAGTCTTCGAAAATGTCTAGAACTTCCAGTACTTCATGTGTTACAAATGTGAAAGAGAAAATGACCTATACTGCAAGCAAGACTTCCCAAGAAATACAAAGTTCTTCCAGTAGTTTAGTTGATGATGAACCAGATAGCTTATTTTTTGGAGCTAGTAGTACTTCTATAGTTAAACAAGAAAGACCTCCATCAACTCATAGCACTTTTACATCTGTAAATCAAGGCTCAAACGATTCAGCCTCAAATTTTGCTGATTTATCTAGTGCCTTAGATCAGAAACAGACGTCCCATGTATATTGTGAAAAGCATGAAGAACTGACATCAAATTATAGTATTTCACTACCTCTAAAACAGTCTAGATTAGAATTTACAGTCTCAGATTTTGCTGAATTAACTCCAGCCATGGATCACTCTCATCAAACTAATGAAACATGCCTTGCTACAAATCCAAATGGTTTGTCTCAGAATTCAAACCCTGCAAATGGCACTGTTACAATAAGTAATGAAAAAAGTTCTGTCGAAAGTCCAGGCACTAAACATGATGTACTGATACCTCAAATTGATACTCAGATTGATGTTCCAAATGATCACGATTCTAAAAAACTTGTAAATGAATCAGAGCATACAGAAGGTCAGAATTTGTATAGTTCAAAGTGTCCTCAAGAAAAAGGAAAATGTAAGGATGATGTATCTATATCAACAGCTGATAACTTGAACCTACAAGTAAGCTCATCAGAAAAATCAGAGTCTTCCATAAATTCTTCTGTGGATCTTGATGATGATGAAAACATTTCTGATATGGAAACGGATGAAGACGTTGATGATGGGCACAAGAAAAGTGCCAATTCTGCCTGGGATGATGACTGGGAAGAAAGTGAAAACAATGATTCCATGGACGATGAAGATTTTAAACCATCCAGAAGTAAAGTCAGGAAGCTTAAGCAGGCTAACAGTAGCAAAACTGAGGTAGATAATAAAGGAAACGGGATGTTTTTATGCACAATCTGTAACACGGCATTTGCAAAAGCATATAATCTTAAAAGACATCGCAGTCTACATACTGATGTGCCTAAACAATATCCCTGTTCGAAATGTGCCAAAATGTTTAGAAGAAAAGATCATGTGCTGGGACATGAACGTATATGTTTACGCAAATGTAAATATTGTGGATTGAAGTTGGTTTCGGTGGACGAGTGTATTGTGCATGAAAATGGTTGTAATAGCGCAGGGTTTTGTAAATCAAGTGAAGACAATGTTTCTATTGATGATAGAGAGTTTGAATCAGACGAAAAAAGTATCAGAAAGGATGGCTACAATAATAAAAATGATACAGGCAAAGTAAAAAGGAGATATCTTTGCACAATTTGCAATAAGACGTTTCCAAGATCAAGTGGTCTCAGTAGGCATAATCGTGTATTGCACACGGATGAACCCGAGAAATTTCCATGCGCAAAATGTGGTAAATCGTTTACCAGATTGGATTATACACGAAGGCACCAACGAACATGTGTTTGCAAATGCAAATATTGCGGAGCGAAGTTTGATTCGGAAGCCGAGTGTAATAAGCATGAAAATGGATGTACTTCTGATTTGTTACTCGTTAGCAGAAAAGGATTGCATTATAAGAAGCCCTATAAGGAGCATGGGAGTGAACAATACTTCTGTCAGATTTGCAAAAAAGAATTTAAAAATTGGAAAAGTATGCATAGACACAATGAGCACCATCATACGGAACCGATAAAATGTAAAATATGTCATGTGGTTTGCAAGAATGTGGGAACGTATAAGTATCATTTTAAGGTGAAACATACCGCCAAAGAGACGCAAACATGGTTGTGCACATTCTGCGGTAAAAGCTTCCATTGTAAAACACATTTTCGATTCCATGAAGCTAAACATGCTGGTACGGGCAAGAAATATCCTTGTGATATGTGCGACAAGGTATTTGACTGTCAAAGTTATTTAACGAAGCATCTTTATGTTCATTCTGAAGTTAGAAATCATTTGTGTCGCCATTGTGGAATGGCATTTAAGTTGATAACCCATCTGAGAAGCCATGAAATGACACACAATGACCGCATCTTCAAGTGCAAGCTATGTGATAAAGGATTCAAGACACCGGAAAGTGTACAACGTCACCAAACCGTTCACACCGGTGTAAAAGCGTTCAAATGTTCTTTCTGTGATAAACATTTTGCACAACAAACGGCAAAAAACAACCATGAATTAATTCATAAAGGTATTAAGCGGCACACATGTGAATTTTGTGATAAAAAGTTTACTCTGCGCCATCAGTTACGACAGCATTTAAAAACACATTCAAATGCCCGACCCTATGTGTGTAAAGTATGTGGAGATGGGTTTAAGATTGGACATCATTTGACACAGCATATGGCGACACATGACAATAAGCCAAGCAAGAGATAGTGTGATAGTGTACACTCCCGGCCAAAAGTGTTTGCACACCCTTAAATACGGGCAAAAACGTAATTATTATATCAAACGACCAAGACTGAAACAAATTCATGTT
Organism: Ophiothrix spiculata; assembly: GCA_000969725.1. NCBI lineage: Eukaryota > Metazoa > Echinodermata > Ophiuroidea > Amphilepidida > Ophiotrichidae > Ophiothrix > Ophiothrix spiculata. Next base: position 5,020 of record JXSR01S041401.1, on the reverse strand, counting down.
TTTATAGGTGCTTAATGTATCCAGAAATTTGTGGATCCTCTGATATTCGATCTTCCATAACCATGGACCATATACAAATACACCACACCCACTTTTTGATAAGTTCCTATGTTGTTTACTATTCAATGCTCATTATCACCGTGTAGCCGTAAAGAACATTTTCAGGTAAAAAGTTTTCCAACAAATATGCAGTTATGTATTTAAACTTGTTTATTATGTGCAGAAGTACACAATATGTTCAGCACGCCATATTTTCAAATCCGATAAATGCAATTCTTGTTGAGTTTTTAGATATATGTATGTAAAATATAAATCAGAAAAAAATATATGGCGCAAATGATGAACGGTTCTCGAGATATGGCTGGTTAAAGGTTTGGTGCGCAAACACTTTTGACCGGGAGTGTATTGTGTAAAATCAATAGCACCTGTAAGGACTTACCTAATAATAATAAATTCTTTCTGAAGGAAGGAGAAATTCTTGCCCCCCCCCCCCCCCCTCTAAGAAAATAAAATCTTTTTGATTCTCTATGGAAGCACTTCTCAACCCTGCAGTTATATATCGAATACACTCAAATCTAGGTTTGGTAAGATTATGCAGCCCAAATTTCAGAAATGAGGGTCTAAATTAAGAACTGAAGATTGACCCTGAAAAGAGGGTCTAGAGAACCACTTTGAACTTAACAGACCATCTTGTTTTCTTAGGAGGTTGATTGCATAATGTTTGGTACCAAAATAATTCTACAAGTCTCTATCATTATGTGCCCCGTCCTATCTAAGGGTCCCAAAATCAAAATTGATATTTTGGTCTCATCTGAAAGTTTAAATGACACCCTTGCTTTTGATTGTTCAGTTGCAAAGTTATATCCAAATTGGTAAAAGGAATTGGGCTGAATCGGAAAACTATAGTTCTGAGAAAATTGAGTTTAAAGTTTTTGTACTGAGTAAAACTTGAATGGAGGGAGGATATTTATCTTGATATTTAACACATTTTCCCTATGTTTTGGATGTTGGAACCTGATTAATATGATAGAATACACTTCAAAGGTAATGTTCTGGATGAAATTAGAAATTCGACCATTGGACTTAATTGTTGACTATATGCTCAGCTTCAGCCCGTATCTCGTAATGCGGACCTTAAGGTACCATTAGATAGGACGGGGCACAAATATGTCTAGAGTTGCAATGCAAATGTTGTTTTAAAACTTACTAACATTTTAAAATGTGCAGTTTTTTTCCTGTATATTAATAATTAAAGTACTGTTAAACAAAACGAACACGAAGCGCTTGCTTGTGAAGTCCATCCAGATGGACTATGTAAAGAAAATTTTAATTTTGACCATGTTCTGTTTTGAAAATGTGTAAGTGTGAAGTGAATTTGTAAATCATTATGCCTTCTACTGAGGACATAGGTAATACCAAAGTTAACCGAGGACACATTCTCAACTGTGGATGTGTTATGTGTAAGTGTGAACTGAATTTGTATAAAATCATTATGCCTTCAACTGAGGACATGTATAAGGTAACACCTATTAGTTAACCGAGGACACATTCCCAACCGTGGATGTGTAATGTGTATGTGTGAAGTGAATTTGTATAAAATCATTATGCCTTCTACTGAGGACATAGGTAATACCTAAGTTAACCGAGGACACATTCCCAACTGTAGATGTGTAATGTGTAAGTGTGAAGTGAATTTGTAAATCATTATGCCTTCAACTGAGGACATTTATAAGGTAATACCTAAGTTAACCGAGGACACATTCCCAACCGTGGATGTTGTCATGTGTATGTGTGAAGTGAATTTGTAAATCATTATGCCTTCAACTGAGGACATATACATGTAAGTACCTAGGTTAACCGAGGACACATTCCCAACTTTGGATGTCCATGGTTGGGAGAGTAGGTGCATGATAATGGAAATAACATGAAAATGCCATTTAGAGCATTCCTCGTTTAGGAGTCTGGGCCGGGGGTATGTTCACTATTAGATAGCATGATGTCTACGGTTATGCGATTAACTGGAGATTTGTGTGTCCTCGGTTGGTTGGTAAATTTACAAAAAAAATGTATCATGTCCTCGCTTGGTGTGTGTTAACACAATAAGTTTATTTCTGGATTGGTGTTTCCTCCAATAGAGATTGTCAACAGTCCTGAACTATGTTCGTCAGGGATGCAAGTTTTCAGGAAATTTAACTAAAAATGTCTTGTTTTCAGGAAATTTTGCCCTGTATAAAAGAATAGAATAGGAGAAGTGCTTTTTCCCCGAGAGAATTTTTAGTCCTTTCAGGAAATTTTAACTTCAATCACTTGCATCCCTGATGTTGGATTTTATAAAGCCTGTGATTAACTTTATTTTATTTTTTTGAATTCCAAATGACATCACCAATGGAAGAAATAAAAAGTTATTCTGGTAATAAAGTTATTCCCCTTTTGTGAATACTAGCCATATGTCTAGAACAATGTGCAACATGCAGAATGCTAAGGGGTTTTTACCGTTTTTTTTTTTTTCAAAACAGGACTAAAGTTAGTTCTAGACTATAAGCGATATTTAATATTTTGAAAAATAAGACATTTTGAGAGAAATCTAACGATAATTTATGTTATTGTTGAAAGAATAAAACTAAAACATTTGCTATTTGATCCATTTGCGTATTTTTGATCATTGCAATTATTTTTAGAACTTAAAATTAGTCTGGGACTAAATTTGTTAATCCAGGACTAAACCCATTTTTTTTTTTTTAATGTGAATTTTCCAAAACAGACTTGTGACCAAATTATAGAAATTTCATCATAGTTATTAAAGTAAGGACATAAATTATCACATATTAAAAAAATATGTAATTTCACTTCAATGGTCTTGGACTAACTTTAGTTAAGTTTTGTGTGTATGGATTTAAGTGTCCTGCATTTTTAAATGTATATATATATCCGAATTGAACATTTAGGCCCATTAGTCCTGGTACCATGACTTGACTTATTGTCAAGTCATGGGAAATGTGTGTAGTAAAACTGCCATTTAAGCATGTCTGTACAGACAATCTTGGGACTAAGTCCACATCTCAAATTTAGCCAAAATGTTGAAGCTGCTCAAAAAATTTATAATCAGTGGCCTCCTTGAGAGTCTTGTGCATCTCATGGTAGGTGATTCATCAATATTTAAAATCAAAAAGTGTGCTTTTATGGCATAAACTTACCTTGTATGCTGTAATATTGGGTTTCCGAATTTGACAACATCAACTTTGTTTACATCCAGAATTTGGGTAATAAATTTCATCTTTGGATTTAAATTAGTTTTGTAATGATTCTACACTATTTAAAGATGTTGTCTGTGTTGAGAGAAATTCTACACTATTTAAAGATGTTGTCTGTGTTGAGAGAAATTTATTTAGGTTTTTAATTTCTGAATTATTTCATGTCAAAACTTAGAAAGCTTAAACGGCAATATAACTCCACAGATTTCTTGTAACTCTGGACACTTGGTCCTGAGTTACAATTATTGGAACTATTAGGCCCATATGCTCAAAAGAGGTTTAAGAGTTAGACCTTGTTATAAAGTTGGACCGGGTTTAAGTGAAATTTTGTTTCACACCTAATTACATTTTCTTCAACCAATATTGTTATATTTTGTGTTGTTTGCAAGCTTTTTGGTTGACTTTTCAATATTGAAATCTGTGGCAGTTCAAAAATGCTTCAAAAGGCTCTTTTGTGGCAATAGTAATTTTGACTTGCACCCGGTCTAACTTTAAACCTGGGCTAACTCTCTTTTGAACATACGGACCTAAGTGTTCAAAATAATCCAGCTGTTCCAGACATAATGAACACATCATTTTCAATACAATATTACTTTAATAGCAGGACTGGAACTTAGTGTTTGCAATCAGTACACATAACACATACCATGTGTTACAATTACTGTATATTATCAATCAATCAATCAATCAATGATATACTGTACTTGCATGACATGCACACCCCATGAAGGAGTCTATTCGTACAGGGAACCAACGGCTTTACATGTCTTCCGAACCACGGAGCAAGTAGAGTAAAGTACCGAGTGAGTCAATAAAAGTGCAATACTTGAAATTTGCGCCCTATTTAAAGAACAAAATAAATACTAAACAAATCACCTTTTGTTTCTTAATAGTTTATTAATTTACCTTTAGAATGTTGAAAGAATGGGGATAATTGATAAAGGTGTTCCAAAGATATGCTTTAATTTTAAGTGGGTGGTGTAAAATCATTTCTGTCCAACTAGCGAACATTTTAATCATGTGTCTCTTTTCTTTGACCCTGAAAATACTTCTGTAGGCCGTTAAAAGTGTCATTTGGTTTTGTTGAACATATCATTTGTAAAATAAAAGTGTGAAGTCCAGGTCTTCCCCTCCACGAAGTTTGATAAACCCCTTGGCCCTTGTCTCCGTTTGTCGTATGTTTTACCTCTCTTGGGGCTAGATTCAGGCATTATAGTAATGCCGCAGCTGAGAAATAGCTTCAAAGAATGACTGGATGACTCTTGTCTGTAAATCATCTGTTAGACTGTTCTCACACAACAAAAGTCCTATACAGATAGAGATTTAAAATTGTGACTGATCAATTAGTTTGTTGTCCTGGCCAATTCCACTATTTGATTGCCAAATAACTCTTGCAGGCAATTTGCAAACACCTTAAAGAGGTGTATCAAGCTTCATGGAGGCCAGGAAGATGAAAGAGCTGGACATTAATGAGTTTTATTTAACACATGATAGTCCCATATTCCAGAAAGGGTTTTAGTTAAACCACGGTTTTAATTTCTCGTCAACAGCATGGCTCATTAAAATGTTACGCTTGAAGCTGCAATTGTGTGTATCATTCCTCGACAGTTGATGTTCAGTTTAAACTGTGGCTTTGCTAAACACCTTTCTGGAATACGGGCCGGTATGTTTAACAAAACCATGACACTTTCAAAGGTCCACAAAGGTCTTTTCAGGGTCAGCAAATAGTAATAGAAAGACGTTGTCACATTCTACCCTTATGAGACACA